>JAQIWG010008371.1:0-11482 GCA_034695025.1 Chamaedrilus cognettii | reverse complement strand
TGTAAGCAACGATATGATACATTGTAAGCAACGATATGATACATTGTAAGCAACGATATGATACATTGTAAGCAACGATATGATACATTGTAAGCAACGGCGTCGCTGTAGCTCTGGGGCACTATGGCGCATGCCACACCTAAACTTTTCAGGTGAAATCTTGTTAGTAGGAGATAAACTAACTGATTTAAATTGCGCATATCAAGATGCAATTGAACGTAGGCTACTGAGATTTACATCTAAGGGTCTCTTTCAACCGTGCATATTTTGCATGCAATTTTGCATGCAATTTGCATGCAATTTAGCATGCAACCATGTTAAGGCAGACGGACGACCGTTGTCATGACAACGATTTCCTTAACTGGGTCTCATGCACGGCTTGTTCCTTAACTGGGTTTCATGCAGGCTTGCATGAAATCCAGTTAAGGACATTTACATTGCGATTTTCTTAACATGGTTGCATGTTAAATTGCATGCAAAATTGCATGTAAAATTGCACGCAAAATATGCGTCGTGGAAAGGAGGCATAACATACACATTTTCATGTGCCCCACCTGAACTAAAATTCTGGAGACGCTACTGCAGTCAGATAAGATCAACCTATCTCATGCATCGATCGAATTATGGACCAGTGTTAGTTATCGAGTTGCTGTTGATTGCGACCTCGAGAAAGGCTGTAGTCAAATTGATGAAGCTTACGAGCACAGAAATAGACCCTGCAGAATAGGCTACTGTTATGTAAAGCAATTTGTCATTAGTACAAAATTGTGGTTCGATTGATGAATGGATTCTGTCTTATGGCACTTACTCAAAAATTACAGCAGCTTCTATCACGATGGCCTCGTTAAAATACGTGTAGTGTCTTCACTGAAAGATGGTTTTGCGTGCCGTGATTGCTCAGTGATGATTAATGATTGCGGTTGGTGATTAATTAGTCTGAATGAAGTAAGCGGTTGAAATCCACCTGAATTGTTTATTCACTTAAAAACGTGTCCCCTGTTTAACTCTACAGTCTGGTTCAACCTCAGGCTATAGCCTTGAACCTGTCCCTGCGTCGCTGGTAATATCAGCACATAGAAAAGCTGACAGAAACGAACCGCGATTGACTGAATGCAGCAGCATACGCAACAGAAACAGACACCTATTGTGTTGACTGTTGGGAGTCTGTCAGTGTGTCAGTCTGTCAGTGTGTCAGCCTGTCAACCTGCCAACTTATCTGATGAAGATATGTGGGTTACATCGCACAATGACGAAGTCAGCACAACCTGTAATACGCTGTCAAGTTAGCATGTGCCTTGGATTACTGGTTCCGGCGGTTCGATACAGCGTGGGTGTGTAACAAAGTCGAACGTTCTTTGCGTTACACAGGCTACGTATAGTAGGCTGATGAAGAGATTGGTGCTTAGGTTTCATGAATTTGCTGACAGTGTCCAGAATGAAACGTCGCAAACGCAGTCGTCAGCGGTTGTGCTTGGTTAATGATGATAGCTATTAGATCAAGATTTCACTGAAAGGGCTTTTAGCTAATTGAGTTTGGTTTTCACAAAAACCGTGGCCCCTACCGCAAATACTTTAAATTTTATACCGAAAACGAACTGCTGCAGGCCAATGTTTATCGGGTTGCGATAGTATGAAGTGCCCGGTTGCAAGAGTGCACATGACTCAAATTCATTGCTTGACCCTTATATGGTGTAAATAATTTTTCAGACGCTTTTATGTGAGGTGCATAGAACGCTACTTAACTACGCGTCTCGTGAGTTGTACGGCTCGATGTTTTGAGGTAGTGAATAATCATTACGCTGACGACGATTATGATATAATTTTTTATTGATATTAATGTCATGATTATAGTCAGTCGACTGCTTCTTTCATATTGTGAAGTAAAGGCGATGAATTTACGATGTATAGTTTGCAGTTGACAAACTGCGGCAGCTGGTAGCAGTTCAAACGTGGACTGGCCGCTACGTTTCTGCATAAACGTCACATAAATCACAAATTTGCAGAACGCGCACAGTGTAGGACTACCTAAATGGACCACCATGGTTGTAGACGGCGGTCTGACGATCAGGTTCAACTAAGGTTGCACTGAGGTTGAACTGAGGTTGAGCTGAGGTTAAACTGAGGTTGAACCGAGGTTAAACTGAGGTTGAACTGAGGTTGAACTGAGATTGAACTGAGGTTGAACTGAGGTTTACGATACGAAATGTGGCCTATATTTTGACTAAACATGAATCGTTACTATTGAGATAGCTAGCGTCACAAAATCAGCGTAACAACAGTAGGGGTCTAAGTATTTTTATTGAGCGATTATAGCTTGCTTAATGAATTTTATTTCACTAGATGTTAGTCTGAGCTATAATTTGTTTGTATTATTTTAGAAACTGCAGACCATAATGCTAAGTTGCTCATTTTGTATGATATATAGACTTTCACTTGAGGAAAATGAAGCACTAAACCGCACTAAATCGTCTAAACCGGTATTAATACAAACACCTTGGCCTAAAACAAAATAATAAACGTTGAGCACAAAAATTATAATTATTATTATTATTATAGGCTCTCAGTACTCCGGTATTACCGACCGTGATGCGAACAGAATGAGAATCGAATTGGATTTGGTTGAGAAAACTTGCGTGTGACGTGTGACATGTTACATGTCATAGGTGACGTACAACCTAACATTTTCTAATTAATAATTGGTAAGATTCTAATTAAACTGGAGACTGATAGTCTCAAACAACACGACGACATGGTTATTGTCATTAAGCCATTTTGACTGAGAAGCCCGTTTCAGCAATCCATTTGGATTGAATTTTTGTGATACATTTTAACGCCATTGTCTAGTGACACAAGATTTTTATTGAAATAATAATAATTATCGATGTAATCATAACGTAGCATGGGCTATGTTTACGTATTTAAGGTTTTTTCTTTTAATTTTGGTATGCGCCATGTATGTGCGCTTTCTGCAATCTTTTGAATGGATAAAAACTATTCAATAGAGCCACTGGTTGGAACAACACTGATAGCAAGAAAATTACTGTATTAAACACTATGAACCTCTGCAGAAACGAGTTCGAATGGGTTCCCTACATACACGACCGCGCAAAATCAGCTCCAGATCGTGGGCATGACCGAGAACCTCATCTACTCAAGCAGCCAGGCCGCGAACGCGACGTTTCCGCTGAGGATCAGGCTCACGTTTGCGGTCTCCTCTCAAAATGTGACTCTGAACCTTGTGAGGAACGATAGGATATCCCCCACGGCTCCCGTTATCGTTGGAGCCAGTGCTGGGAGCACATCCGCGTTTCATTCTAATCGTTCGCAGGTATCGAAGTCTAAAATATAAATTTGGTTACAAACAAAGATCTTGTAATTTAGTAACGAATGAAAATAAAACTTAGGCTTACGTTTTTAAATATTGATATCTGATTATGAATGATATTAGATGTCATGCTTATGAGATTATTCGACCCTAAATTGCATGAACTTTTTATTTGAAATACACAGAATTATTGATGCAATGGTATATGTATTTTTATCTCACTAGGTAATTGATAAAATTGCAAATGATTTCGATGTCAGTTATTGTTAGTGTCTGCTTTGAAAACATTCACAAGTAAGATTAGTGGACGTGACCGAGAACCTCATCTAAAAATCATCTAAAAAAATCATCTACTCATCCTCATCTGTAAAATTGTAAGCCACATTTTTGTTGAAAGTGTTGTTCTATTTGAATTATTCGGAGTTACATTTATTTATTTATTTATTATATGGCATGCATTCAAACACTCTACATTTACATATTTCTACACTCTATAATTAATTGTTTTTGCTTTTTTGCGCAGAACATCGCGTTTTACAAGGACTCTGCGTACTGGGCATCCATAATGCTCGAAAGAAGCATGAACATCGTCACGAATGCCATAAGTCGTTTTTATGTCGGTGATGCTTTGATTCACACTAGCTCCCCATTGTGAGGCCTGTTGATGGCATGTCGAATTATATAATAGAATAGTTAACAGTTTGATATGTTGGAGAATCTCCATTGAACCCTCTGTGCATCGAGCCGCTTTTATTTATAAACATTTCATCATCGCCTTCATTGAAAGTTAAGTGCAACGACCCTGTGGTGTCTATGGGCTATTGAATGCCTCCGCATCACTATGGGATATAATTATTAAGGTCGATCAAATCTTTTGTCAACTGGGTCATCAATGCAACTGGGTCTGGAGTGTTCTTCGCCTTTTCTTTGGCCCAGTTATTTGTACTAGGCTAATGATTTCAATGTCACACACGATGTAGAATATTACTGCACGGTAAGAGTCCCTTTGTTGCTCATAGAGAATATTAAATTTTGCAATTAAGCATTATGATCGGAAGTGCCTTATTTTATTTGTTTGCTGAGCGCCTGGATTAAATTAATTTTCTACATAAAATCTTAGTCATACTTATTTCCAAAGAATTCATGAATTAACTTTGATTGCTCTTGAAGAGAGTCAAGTTACCACATAAATGTGCAATCATATCATATAAAAGCGCAATTTTATATATTTTTAGACATTATCAGCTCACAGATATTAGTAGGTAAGATATATTATATAAAAAGTATAAGGTATGTTATATAAAAATATATATATTAGATTATATATATTATATATTAGTAGGTAAATAGGTAGGTATTGACTATTGACAGTCGTTTAATGGTCAATATACATGTATAGAATACTGAAAATCTATATATGGATGCGTGCAAATGGTTCATCAAATGATTGCCATTAATGCCGGAAGAGTTTTAGGCCAAACTATTGCATTTCTGAGCTCGCAAGTCGATCTGAATTTACGACTACACTATAGTCATAAATTCAATATGGTAGTAACAAGTCGTTCACAACAGCACTGCTGTTGCCCGCTGGAATGAATGCAATGTTTAGTGCATTCTCTATACTAGTGTTCAACTGTTTATTGAATTTATGAGCATCGTTATCGGCTATTTAATTATTTTATATTGTCCAAAAAAGATCCAAACCTTTGACACTATTTTGAAACTACATTGAAGAGTATGGCGGAAATGATGTTGACTGATACAACATCAGCAAATAATTACTAAAAGTTTCCAATGTGTTATGTCAGGACCCTCAGAAAAATGCAATCACCCTTTTATATAAAAAAAGAGCTTTCTTTCCATTTTTTCGAGAATTCAGTTTTTTTCAGATTTCCATGATAAATTTGCACATTTTCATTTTGTGCATATTTCTTCATGAAATTTACATCTGCCCACTTAAAACAGTTTTGAACAACTTTGTGGGTGAAGATTTAGCTTGACTTTGGATTGAAGGCAGCCTGGAAAAACCGTTTTCTACTATTAGGGAAAAAATGACATCATATTATAAAAATGATCCATTTTTATAAAGAAATATAACCAGCCCTTGAATATCATTGGCATCAAAGAGTGTTGCAATTCTGTCAAAGTCTCTCAAAAAAATTGCAACTTTTTTTGGTCTAAAATTGTGTTTTTCTCTAATTTTTGCTGCACTTTTCAAAGGTCACCAATGATCTGGCTCGCATAAATTATATTTTAACATATTTACTGCCTGTTACAGAGCGGTACGTTCTACATGAAAGGCGACCAGTATGCCTGTGAGCCTCTATCGCAATATCAGAAGAAGCGTCGACGTCGAAGACAAGCGCCAACTCTCAGCGAAAGATTGCATCTGCTCCGGGTGAAGAGAGATCCCGATGGGTCGGATGTGTGCATGCAGGCCGTGTACAAGAACGTCAAAGGCAAATTGGATCCCGAAGATTCCAGTACGATTGAGGCAATTCTGTAAAACGTGATATTTTAGCATTTTGTTATTCTTGCGGTTAATTACTGTCAAACATGAAGTTTTTGCTGCATGTTATTTTCGGCGGTATTGCCTCTCAGAAATTTTGCTGCACTTATTTTTCGGGTTTTGAGACCTGGTCATTACATAAAGCTTCTGCAGCTTTATTTGCGGGCATGTAATTTTTGTGAATTTTGCCGATTCGCGATATTCGCCAAAATTACATACACTTGAAAAAGTTCATATTTACAGTAATTCATTTTTATTTGAAGTTTACTGGTTTAAAATGAGTAAATCTATGCAAATGAACCATTTTCGGTAAGCTCTAGTAATATTTTCACTGATAAATCTAACTGACCCGATCGCTAAATATCATTTGGATATATTTGGATATGTTTGGATATGTTTTGATTGCAGTTCGACTACCTAGTCTTCTGCTCGCCAATGTTAACGCTGCCTACTGGAAGACTTCTGCTCGTCTAGTCTCCGCCAGTGTTCCATCGAAAACGTCTTACATTGCCGAAATCCTAGCAGTCATTGACTACAGAATCTACCTCAAGTGAGCTTGATATGACTATTTTTTTAAACAGTTCAAGCTCTTTGCATAGGGCCCAAATGCCTATTGGGCTGGTGTATTTCTGCCTGCCTGCCTAGCCCTTGACCTCGTCGATCGTGGGGGCATCATCAGCAACAGCAATGACCATCTGTCTCCATTTTTGACGGTCTTGGGATATCCTGTGGAGGTCGTGAACTGACAAGCCTGTCCAATCGGTTAGGTTTTTCAGTCAGGTTGTGCTAGGTCTTCTTCTGCGGCGTGTACCTTCCACCGCTCCCTGCAGGATCGTGATTGCGAGGCCGCTAGCTGTGTTGGTGTAACCATGCAGCTGCATTTTCTGCCTTTTCGCTCTTAATATAATAGATTCGTGTTATCCTATAATTTGAGTTATTTTCTCTCTCACTGATTTGTTTGTGCGGTGGTCTTTATACGATATTTTCAAAATTCTTCTGAAACATTGGAGTTCAAAAGCTTGCAGTTTTCTTTCAGTTTTCTACTGACATCCATTAATTTTGTTAATTTTCTTAGCGCTTCTCGCATGCAGCCAGCACAGCGCGGTGCAAAATATATTATATTTCCTCAGAGTTTATCCTAAATCTCAAAATAGAATACCCTCCCCCCCCTCCGGTCTTGAGTTGAATCCGATAGTGAAGTCTAGATTCTTAGACTTTTAAACGGGGGACAGTGGTTAGCACCACTGTCCCCCGTTGACTCTGCCACATCCTTTTTAGAAAAATGACTCCCTGGCCGAATTTTAAAACCCACCCTTACATTAAAAATGGTTACACCCACCTCATTTTGGCCGTTATCAGCCCTGGAATATATATATAACAGACTAGCATATATAACTCTCCTCTATGCCTCCTATAGGCCCTGTCAGTGGCGTAGCTACACGGGAGCAATTAGAGCAGCTGCTCCGATCGGGATGATTTTAATGACGTTTCCAATTCGTCCAATTCAGTGAGTTCAATGTGTTTTGTCACCCTTTTTCTACCGTTTGGAATCGAACCTAAGTCCGATATCAACCAGTTAGCCACTAGCACTAAATACCGTTGGATTCATCCTTGAAATCGCTATAATTTATGTCTCAGTCTTTTTCAGATCGGACTAAAAATAAAAGAGTTGTTGTGTAAAAAGTGTAATTTAACCATTTTTTATCATTTGGAATCGAACCTGAGTCCGATACAAATCACTTAGACACTTGCACAATGCAACAATGGATTCGTCTTTGAAAGGGCTATGATTAAGGTGAGGGTCATTTTTAAAATAAAAAAGTTATTGAGTAAAATGCGTTTTTAATCCATTTTCAATCACGTGGAACCGAACCCAAGTCCGATCTGAACCACTTAGCCAATGGTGCTATACACCATTGTATTCGTCTTCAAAAAACCTTTATTTTTCTTTACCAAAGTTTTCAAATCCAACTTCAAAGAAAAAAATATTGAGTAAATGCTTTTTTCAATTTTAGAAGCTTTTGGAATCAAACCTGAATCCGCTGTCAACCACTTTGCCACTAGTACCATACACCGTTGTATTCGTCGTCAAATAGGCAAGATTTCTTTTCCCAAATGTTTTCAAATTCAACCTCAAATAAAAAAGTTATGAAGTTAAATGTGTTTTTGACCCTTTTTATATCACTTGGAATCGAACCCGGATCTGATACCAGCCACTTATCCACTGGTGCTATATGCCGTTGGATTCGTCATCAAAAGCAAGACTTTTCCCCCGTAAAGTTTCAAATCCAACTTTTAAAAACAAATTATTGAGTAAAATGTGTTTTGATCCATTTTTAAAGCATTTGGAATCAAACCTGAATCCGTTGCCAACCACTTAGCCGCTAGTACCGTAAATCACTAGTGTTATACACTATTTGATTCGTCTTCAAAAAGCTAGAATTTCTTCCCGCAGCGTTTTCAACTCGCACTTAAAGTAACAAAGTTAATGACAAAAATGCGTCTTTTGGCCTTTTTTGGAGCATTTGGAATCGAACCTGGGTCCGATATCAACCACTTAGCTATTAGTGTCATACACCGTTTGACTCGTCTTCACAATGGTTCTATTTAGTTTCCCTACTTGTTCAAATCCGACTTCAAATAAAAACATTATTAAGTGAAATGTGGATTTCCACCTTTTTCCGTCACTTGGTATCGAACCTGAGTCCCATATCAACCACTTAGCCACTATCGCTATACACGGTTGCATTCGTCTTCACAAGCACTACAATTGATTCCAGGCACGTTTCGAAATCTGACTTAAAAAGAAAAAAAGAAAAGAAAAAATAAATAAAGAAAAATAAATAAAGGTACCGGGCCGAAACAATACGGCGTGACGCCGTAATAAATAAGTTGTTGATAAAAATGGTTTTTAAAGCGATTTTTCCATCGCTTAGTATCGAACCCGGGTCTAATATACAGCACTTAACCACTAGCGCTATACACCGTTGGATTCGTCTTTGAAAGGACTACAATTGATGTCCGGGTTTTTCAAATAGGACTTCAAATTAAAAAATTATTAGGCTAAATAAATGCGCTTATTAAAAAATTCGTCGATTCCAAATGTGCATGCATCATGCTAAAAGACGACCATTTTCGTCATTTTTGTGTAGAGCCCCCTTAGGGTTTGGGAATTTTTTTTGGGTCAATTCCTCCGTCTTTCAGTGTGAACCCGAATCTATTTTTTAGAAGTTTGTTGTCTTTTACGGTTTCGGAGGAGATAGAGCTAGAAAGTATGCGAAAAGTGGGCGGAAAAAAAACAAGAAAAATAAGATTAAGAAATTTTTTGAAACGCGCGCAAAAAAATGTGAAGGTGAATTTTTTTTCGCGCCTGCGAAATCAATAATCTGCCAAATTTCCGATTTTGTGGATTAATTATTATCCTTCAAAATTGCAATAAAGGCTTAGGGTGGATTTTATAGACGTACCTTTACGCCCGGCAAAGCAAAGTTCTTGCTAAGGAACGGAATTTAACGGCAGCCCTTCACTGCCATTCGAAAAAACTTGCAACAATATTTATCAGCAAAAAATAAAATAAAAATTTCCACAGGAAATGAGGTTAATTTGAATTCAGGTTAAACAGAAAGTTATTTTGCTCGAAATCTAAGACGTCATCTTAATTTCATCTTAATTTAATGACGTCGTATATCAATTCAAATGGACTAAACAAAGAGTTATTTTAAATGACAGTTAAGACCTGCCGTGAAATTGTCTCCTAAGCTAAGGTAAAGGTATATGTGGGAACAAAGGAACGACTGTAAAATCCACTCTTATATCGGTATTCACCATTGTGAGTTAACCTTGAGTTGGTCAATCGGCGAGTTGACACGAGTTGACAGCGACCGTTGTCAATCATCTATGCCTAGCGTGACGTCACTCAATCCGCCGATTGAGCCAACTCGAGGTTAACTCGCAGTGGTGAATACCAATATTAGACTTGTCTGTTCCAAAAATCATAACGCACCTATGAAACCGCTATAACAAAGTCTGACAAGCGATTGAACCATTCTACCGCAGACATAACGCACGTCATCGCTTCAGACCACATTGTCATAATGATTCTGATGGTCACGCTTCGCTGGCTTCCAGTTTGTACTAGTTCCATGAGTCAGCAACGAGCTGACTACAGGGTACATGTACAGGGTATGGTATCCCAATAAACACGGCCCCCCTGAAGGAGTTCTTGAATAACTATTTCAATTTATTTCCAATGATAAGTAAATTTCTGCAACATAAATAGTCTTAGTCCTCAATTTTCAGCAATTTTGCTAAGTTTCATGATATTCTGTAGTTCAAAGTTGCGAGCCTCTGAAATTGACTACTCCGCAAAATGTGTGCACAGCTTACCGTGTTACTGTGAGGAAATCGATGGTTCTCATGCACATATTTAGCAAAGCTTGTAGTAATTCTGATTCTAACTGCGTTACTGCTTAGCCTAGGCCTACCTCAGAAACATGGCCAATATTCAAAAACTTCCCCTAGCTCCATGCAAAAATTACAAATGGTGTAAATAAAGCAACCGCAAATTTAATAGCCCACTAACATACAATATTCTATTTCAAAAGCTCATGACTTTGAAACTCTCTGACAGAATGACACTACATTTGGCAAAAAAGTTCGCAGTTTACGTTCATTATTTTAAGTGTGCAGAATTTGGTCATCGTGGTAAAAAAAATTGTGTCTGGTATCTATGATATGACCAAAATGTTGCATTTTTGCACCAAAATGTCAGATAAGTTTATATCAAAAGCTCACAACTTTGAAATCACGCACTGAAATTTGACGAAACTTGGTATAGACATTGAAAATAGATGGCCATTTGAAAGTGCAAAATATTGTAAGCCTAATCTTTGGATGTAAATTGTACAAGTTATAGAGGCTACATGAAAAAGCTCAGGGGACCATTTTTGGATCACCCCATATTGCCCATGACGTTTTTCTTGAGTATGCGATTAGCCTACAATAATTAACTTAGTAACTACTAGTAGCTAGGCTATACCGTATAAAATATGCGCGTTGTCAACTCAATATTAACCCTATATCGTGCACGGGTGCCGATCGGCACTATAAGCTTCTAGCCTTAATCTAGTGTGTTTATAGTGCCGATAAGCGCTATACCGCATCTGGCCTTCTTCCAGTAAACCTTCCAAAGAATTTTCGAATAAAAATCTTGTTCTTAGTTCTTCATTTTCGAGAGTGATCAAGATTGTAAACAAAGGCAGTATCAAGGAAAATTTTCATCATTTTTCATGTTTTTGATTATTTGTGTAATTTTCACTGCTCTTCTCACATATATCTAAATTGACTACATATTTGTGTATCCCCGTAGGCTATTCAATGGTGTAAATTAGGATTTTGTGCTGTTTACTTTTCTTTGTAGGGCGTTGTGAAGTTATAGTGTCGATCGGCACCGAGGCGGGTAAAAAAGTACAGAAATGTCCGTTTTTCGGGTTTTGAAATATAACTTCATTGTCGACAATACTATGCTATTAGGTTAGAGGTTGTTCACAAAGGACGCCCATAAACACGTAAAAATCTATTTTTTACCCCCCCCCCTTTGCATGCCTGTGCCCATATGTGGCCGACCCCCCACCCCTTACACCCCCACC
>JAQIWG010008370.1:0-11482 GCA_034695025.1 Chamaedrilus cognettii | reverse complement strand
AGCCTGTACCTCAGGCCCATGAGCCTGTACCTCAGGCCTATGAGCCTGTACCTCAGACCTATGAGCCTGTACCTCAGACCTATGAGCCTGTACCTCAGGCCAATGAGCCTGTACCTCAGACCTATGAGCCTGTACCTCAGGCCTATGAGCCTGTACCTCAGACCTATAATGATAATATCAATGATCCTCGTTAATTCTGAGATTCACTCCGATCAGTTGACCGGACACGCCTGTCTAGGGGAGCACAAGAGTGTTGCCGTCCGACAAGAAAGCGGTGACTTCCGCTCGAGCGTCAGATCACGGAGGACCTGCACGACCGGGTTTGAACTGTCAACGCTGTTACAATTACAACTACCTTATTAACCTGCACGAGGTGATCTGTTCAGGGCGACGCAATAACATTTGATAATGGCAAGGCCTATTGCCTATTGAGCCGTCAGAAACTATCGTTGATCTACCAAGCGATAAGCCTACGTCGCTGCTGCGCAAATCTAACTTACGTCACGCGCAAAATCTAGTCGAATTGTTAACGAACTCCAATCTATCGCTGTCGCTGAGATGGACCTGCGATCACGGCTGCGCGGTAGCGAAATTATAATGTTTTTTACAAGTAGTAGCGGCATCCAAATGTCGAATAAGCTAATTGCACTGCTATATAGTTGATAGCCCTGTGTACGATACGTTGGCACGAATATCACATAACTATGAATTTTATTAAAGCCTACTTACACGTACGTTGCGGTATGGAATTTATGGTCTACGTCTGCGTTAGTCGTTAATTCTAATTTTAATGCAAAGCTAAATTCAATGATGAAATTTAATTGATGCATCTTCTGACAACGCGACTCACTAATGCACTTATTAACAGGTAGGGTTAGCGACGTCAAGGCCGCTAGAGTCAGTGACGTCCCATATCTCAGTGACGTCATGGATGACGCGGCAGCCAATGGCGTCGCGGCGGACGTGTCTAGAGGCGGCGGTAGTGACAGTTTTGGAGGAGCTACAAAGCCGCACGCTGGGGCCCTGCTGTTGGGTGAGGGTGAGTGACTTACATTGGAGTCGTAAATAGCAGGAGGTGCATGCGCGGTGCTGCAATACATATGATTCATCTTGTTACTTTTTACTACTTTTTTCTGCGTTTTGTACATTACATTAAGTAGTAGTTACCATTTAGACCATGGAGGATCGAGCAGTTGGCTATGAATGCGAGCATAAGACAGAGCCTAACCTACTCTCGTCAATTTGCAATCAGTGATCTGAAAAAGCTCAGGGTCTCTGTGCTGCCAGTAGTGTTTACTATATTTGCCAATACTTAATAAAAAAAACTTCATCAAAAATGACCAACTAAAATATCTAAGACGCCACAATTTTAGGCGGAGGGCCCATGTTCCCCCGCGCACCATTGTCACCGCATGACCCCCCCCCCCGCCTCCGATTTGCGATGAGTTGAAACACGAAGAGCTATAGTCTAAAGCCTTCAATGACGCCGATTCGTTAGCCTACGTTATCTGACTAGTGAACAGAAAGAGCGTTCAACTAGTTCAGCCTACAGCCTAGCTAAACTTTAATTTGTTCTCGGCTGAACGACTTCTGAGTGACTTCTCACGAGACTTGAGTCTGCGTATCTATCAATCATGATCCTGTAATTAATGACTCATTGCCAGGATCCATTTGCGTACGCGTTGTACGCCTAAAACTAGATTTTTTTCTAATTCGTATGCAAAATCAGAAAGGCGCAGGCGTAGAAATCAATGAACAGGCATACGCCGTGTTAAGCACGTAGTGGCGTAACGTCTGGTTGTGTAATATAGCCTAATTCCTTCGATTAGTCAATTTTGGATTCCGAAGGCGTGTCGCCGACTGAATTATTTGGCCGAACCTTAGAAGTAATTAATCTTCTGGAGTCAGAAACAGACCATGACTTTTAAGAATGGTTTTGTCAATTTCTATTAGCATCTCCCAAGACCGCTGTCTATTTAAAAGAAAGAAACGCCTTGCCAGTTCATTGATATCATAATAATTTTAGCAGGGCGCTCAAAGCCTCCACCCCCCCCCCCCCCCCCACCAACCACCTTTCCTGCACCTATACGATTCAAGCAAATGATGTTTTTTCCATCTCCGTTTGCATGACATATTTTTGGTGCGTTACATGTGCAGTATACATACATGCAAACAATCTTGAGTCCGTCCTTCCATGCAGGCCCCCCGGAGGCTCGCTACACGACGCGCTACTGCATCGACCACGAGGCGCAGTCGCGCAGCCTCTGCTCCGAGGTGATGCTCGAGGACTGCGTGCCCTGTTGCCACCACCACGCGCGCTCCAAGGCGACCAAGTGGCTGTGGGCCTTCGTGCGCAGCGAAGCGCTAATTTACTTTCTACACATGACAGCCATCGCCTTCGGGGTGGCCAAGGAAGCGGTGAGAAGCGTGCTGATTGGATGGCGGGAGACGTGGATGCTGGACGCTGATTGGCTGCGGAGTAGTAATGTAGATTTCTATAGATGCTGCTGGTTGGCTGTGAATTAATGGCGTAGATTTAGATGCTAGACGCTGATCGGTTGTAAATTGAAAGTTCGGATATAGATACTACACTGTGATTGGCTGTGGATTATATTGTTGATAATTATGCTGCAAAATGTAATTTTTGTTATTGTCACGAATCGGCAAAACGTTGAGAAAATGACATACGGCCAAATAAAGCCGCCGAAGCTGCATATAAAAGGAAATTGAGTGTAGGTAAATTTCTGAGAGACAAGGCCACTAAAACTATCAAATCGTTTTATAATATGTAGTGGCCCACATTGTGCTACGCTGTACCGACATGAAGCAGCGTGGTCCTAGTCATTTCCTACAGACTCGTACCCTTCTAGAGGTAAATGGTGTCTGCACAGTAGGGACAGATACTAACAGTAGTGCTGCAAATTATAATAACAAAGATGTCGTGTGTTGGAACACAGGTGGCCGAGACGCGCAAGGACCCGGTCCTCACGATCATCCACTCCTCCATCGAGACGGGCGCCACGGCCCTCCTCATCTTCATCCGCATGGTCACGTCATGGGGCGGCGTGGGCGCCGTGCGCAACTGCGTCGAGGAGCTCGAGTACACTGAGGAGGGGGGCGAGGAGCCCCACGTGCGCAGCGTGAGAATCTTCGTCATTCTTCACACGTTCTTCGCCGTGATCCTGCTTCTGGTCTGCGCGGGCTGCTTCGCGCTGTTTTATGTTTACAACGTGCTGGGGTGGACCTTGTTGACCAATAATTTCTGCATGATCACCGTCAACGTGCTGTCGGAGCTGCTGTTTGCGCGCGTCAGTCTCGCGATTGTTACGATACGCGAGGACCAGTACAAGGCGACGATATACGAGGCGTTGTCGCTCATCGTAGACCTCGGTCGATTCGAGGAGGAGGAGGGGGGCTTTAGGGCCTTACGGGAGGGCGCCGGGGATCCTCAGGGGGGCGCCGCGGGCGCCAGGGGTCTACAGGGGGGCGCTAGCGGGAAGAGTAAAAACGTGCACGGTGGTGAAAAGGTAGGGGTGGAAAATGGGAATATAGCAGGCGTGCTGCACTACTCGATAGGCTACAGTGCCGAGCAATATGTCATAGTGAAAGGCCAGCTCGTCAAGATTCCAGTAGCCAAGGCCGCTGTCAATTCCAGCAAACCGATCAAACAACAAACGGAAAACACTAAAGCAATGTCGGGGGTGGTGGAATCAAGGGAGGAGCCTAGAAGGGGATCCTGGAGGGGGGTCCGGGACCCTGGACGGGGATCCGAGACGGGGGACGGGGTGTCTGGGCGGCTGGGGGAGGCCCGGAGCAGGTCGAGGAGGTTCATCGATGCCGTGGAGCACACGGAGCTGTTCACTCGGCCGGCACACATCGACGTCCATGCTGATTACAAGTCACACGCGCGGCGCGTGGAGGACATTCATCTTGTTGGGAGCGAGGACGCGGAACTCTGAATTTGTATCTGCGAGGGATGGCCTAATGATTCAATCCTGCACTTATCGTTCACTGGAATTTTGGTCCATGAAAGCTGGCATTGATTGAAGAGGATAAATTTTGGCAGGTAATCGGCGATTTTGAGCCAGTCTATCTATTCGTTGCCAACTTTATGCCAATATTTCCCCGACTTATTTTGTTACAGGGGTTAAAAGGTAAAACTAACCCTTACCAAAACAAAAACTAACCCAAATCTTACTCCTGCTAACTCTGATCTAGCCCTGACTAAGCTTGAATCTAACCTTAATTAATATTAATCCTGATAAGAAGTGATGGATAAAAATTTTGATGAGCCAAAAGTCCTGTGGCTCTAAAGCCCGGTATTCGGGGCGCCACCGATCAATGCTATTTAAAATTGCAAAAAAATGCAAAGGGGAAGCGCTAACTGCTGGACCGGGGTTGAAGGTCAACGCTGCATTATGAAGCCTGCATAGAGTTCTGTGATATCACATATTATAGTCCACCATCTTATGAACGCGTGGTTACTTACCGCAAGATGAGTATATTAGTACAAAACATATTTGTACCTCTACGAAAAGATTATTTTGCTTTATTGAGCTTCAGACATATTTTTGTTGACGTTGGCTAACTGTGTGTAATCAGCTAAAGATAGGAGATAATAGCATTGTGATCACACATTCATTGACTTTAACAAGTCTCTGATTGAAAACATTTGTGATACAGCCTTGAGGCTTAGAGTGAATTCTATAGTCGTTCCTTTGTTTCCACCTTTACCTTTGCCTTAGCTTAGGAGACAATTTCACGGCAGCTATTAACTGCCATTCAAAATAACTCTTTGCTTGGTCAATTTGAATTGATATACAACGTCATTAAATTAAGATGTCACAGATTTCAAGCAAAATAACTTTCTGTTAACCTGAATGCAAATTAACCTCATTTCTTGTGGAAATTTTTATTTTATTTTATACTGATAAATATTATTGCGTGTTTTTTCAAAGGGCACTGAAGGGCTGCCGTTAAATTTCGTTCCTTAGCAAAAACTTTGCTTAGCCGGGCGCAAAGGTGCGTCTATAGAATCCACTCTTAATCATTGCTAGGCACTGAAGGCATGCAATCGACATACACTATCTTTACTAATAAACTAATCATTATTCTTAACTATTAGTCAAATTGCTTAGTTCTAATAAATCAGTGTGAGCGAATAAACTTGATTGCATTTGGTGATACAGGCTACAATGTTAGATCTCAACGCTAGAGGCGCCGTCGTGTCATTGTAGGCTCGTTAGATCTTCACTTAACCAGTGACAATGTCTGACTCTATGCCGCATTCGTCGTGACCTCGAGCGATCTTGAAGTACCCTGCATACAACCACCACACAGTGACTGTTACACGCTGGTCATATGATGCCTTTCAATAACAAGAATCAAACTTTCAAAAACCTTACTTACAAAAGCTTGCATTTCAAACACTGCTACATGTATATTATCAACGGCAACGTCTGACCGCTGAAAAGCGGAACTCGATTTTCAAAGCGAGATCAAATTCGAACCGGTTCGATTTTCGCGTGCCAAAAGCTTGTATTTCAAACTCTATCATTTCAAAAGAACCTTGTGAACAGCCTAGCTTCGATCAAATCGTAGGCCATTCAACGGATGGACAATAGCTGAATGTTATCTGTAGTACCCTAATTGTTATGTTAAATATGAAGCTATGCTCGTTAACCTCGCTACTATTTCAATGGCCATAAGAATTTTTGCTATATTCATAACCATTTAGATCTCAATGGTGAAGAAGGGGAGACTGAGGTGGTTTTGACATGTGGAACGCATGAATGAGAAAGACTGGGTATCCGCATGTCGATATATTAAGGTGGAAGGGATCGTTGGAAAGGGGAGGATGAAGAAAACATGGAAGGAGGCGGTAGAGAGCGATATGAAGGAGCGAGACATGAATAGAGAGATGGCGAAGAATCGAGAGTTATGAGGGAGTCTCATCGTCAAACGTCCAACCTGTACCATAGCACGGAAAAATGAAAGTAAAACGTAAATGATGATGATGATGATGACTATAGCGTCGATGTCAAAAACAGTTTCTTTTATAACTTTTACATCGCATAAAGATGCAGAAGAAACGAATGATATGAAACCTATAACATTATGATACGGTGATCGCCCCAGTCATTGTTCCAGAAATTGGCGGCGAGCCAATACTTGTTTCTCCCTCCTCACCCCACCCCATCAACTTGACAGCGTGGCCGCCAATACTTGAACCGCGGGTATGCTAGTAGACACCTTCAAAAACGGCCCAACGCTGCAGATTGCCTTCAATAGCTAGCTACGTGATAGAAATGGTAGAAAATAAAATGTATAATTTAAAACCAATCTGACACGATCCAGCAGGAGTTTAATTTTCAACAGAATTACACTTCAAACGTCGACGGCATAATTATAGGATGTCTCCAATGTCTTAAAAAACAATCGGCTATCATAGGAGCGAAAATTGCCAATTTTTTCTCAGCTCTCCGCGGACCGCGACAGGTGGTCCGCGATCCACCGGCGTAAGCAGCACTGACCTAAGCTATCCCTGCGACAAGACCTTTACAAATGCGGTTCATGTATGCATGCAGATGATGCAGTCGCTGCAATGTTGCAGCATTTAGCAACCTATAAGGCAGGTTGCTAGACTTCGATTTGAAGTGCGATTTTAATTTGTAGTCCGAATTAACCAATCAGATTATTCGATACAATTCTTTCCTATATTTTCATTGGTTAATTCGGACTACAAAATAAAATCGCACTTCAAATTGAAGTCTAGCAACCGGCCTATAGTCATGTCAGAAAGTAGGTAAGACCTAAGCTGCCATTCTTGAAACAGACACGTACAGTGCTTGTATGTGAGGAAATCCTGGTACACTACGAAGACTCCGGGCGCACTTTACTTGATCCGATCGTTGTCGGGACCCACCGAGTAGACGGACCTAAGTGCCTAAGCGCAGGGGCTTACAATGCAGACAGACCGGGTCTTTGTCAATTGTCGCAAACTAATTTATATCATATGTTTTATTCACACAAAGTGTAGAATCAACAATCACGCAAACACACACCAAAATACAAGCATACGGAAGCACAATCGGAAATGATAGATGAATACTGCATACTCAATAACTACTAGGCTGAATAACAAGAACTCACATATTTAGATAAAAATGCACAATCAACTGATGCCAGGTCCAACATACTGTAGGTAGGCCCAGAGGGCAAGGTTCATTAAGAACGCCTCTCTAATCAATATAGAATCGAAGTAACTAGCATTTCAAAGACATTGCTTGGACGCTCAAAAGTGAGTTCACTTACAACGTCATCTAGCTTTCAATAGCTTGTGTGGCACTGCATTTGTATGTTATAAATGATAACGTTACAAATACAGTGCCACACATAATGAATGTGAATATTGTAACTCGTAATATTCACATTCGTTATGTTTATATGCAATGTAATATGTAAGCTAATCACTGTACAATATAGTCTGCATTAAAAGCTCCATACTATGTGCTTTAAATCGTACGTGGTCCCAACATGTAACTAAATAATAACAATTAACAATCATCGTTTCTGACGACCATTCTTATGCGCTACAGCCTAGCCTGTAACGCCGTGTCCATGTTAACACAGGTTAGACGTTTATATTGGAGCTGGGTTTTTACAGCCGGATGCCCTTCCTGTCGCCAACCAGAATAAGAAATTAACCTGGACGATGATTATTAGCTAGTGACACTTGTGTGCTTAACAGCCTTGCTAAATAGCCTGTAGCGTCATGGTTTCATAGTTGCCAGCGCCGAGACTCGAACCCAGGTTCTCTGGACTCGAAGTCCAACGCCTTAACCACTACACCACAGCGCCTCAACAGCGCCGCATCTAATAACTGTCTAACAAAGCCAGCAGAATCCGTGATTGACACCACATACCGAAGTATTTATCCTGAAGGTAGGTCCGATTGTAGCCGGCCACGCAGGTCCTGGTGCACGGAGGGGTGGGCTCCATGTCCTTTCCGCACGGGTGGCGCGTCCCGTTCACATGATGCTCGCATAGTTTGATACTGTGCGACATGCAACCCTGCAGCCAGAAACGTGTTTAGTTGCAACGTAGTTTAGGGACCGTGTGCAGCACAAACACTATAATATACATGTATATGCAGTCCGGTTCTGTGCGAGTGAGCCGGTACAGAACCGCTCCCCCTTGTTTAGTCGCCCTTTACGATTCGCTTGGGAGCTCTGGACTGCAAGCCAATTCTTTGTTCCCCTGCCTGCAGGAGTTGCAGTCAGAAACAGTTTGTACATCACTGCTATAGATTTCATGAAGCAATTTGTGCATTTAACGATTTGGATATACATGTAGAAGTAGAATACAAAGCTACAGAGCAGTCATTTCATAAATCAGCTCATATAGTGATCAGAGAGGTTTCCGCTACGCTAGCTTAATGATTTCACTTATTAACTTAATAATTGACATTCTGAGTTGGCACTGTTGTATTGTTAACTTGAGCTGTTCTTGAAGGCCTACTATGCTGCTTGTGTGAAATAAAGAGCCGTGGGCTATAAATTACGAGTACTTATAATCAAACATAAATTTCATTCAGTGATGCATCCTGTGCATTCGTGCATTGCATGCAGTTATGCATCCTGTGCATCTATGCATTGCATGCAGTTATGCATCCTGTGCATCCATGCATTGCATGCAGTTATGCATCCTGTGCATCCATGCATTGCATGCAGTTAAGTTACTCTGTGGCGCGCTAGATGTCTTGCTCACGCGGCGACTGCCGTAGAGGCCGCCAGAGACAAGGCCCGTTTTCTGAAAGAAGTCCCACGCAGCTTCAGGATCGCCACCGTCGCATCTGAACAGCAGCAGCACAAATTAAAGATTGATCTTAAGAGAGTGAGTTGCAAACGTTGCAAACGAGTTGCCCCAAAACGCGTGCCTGAGAAAAGCATTGCATCCTAGGCTCACAATTCGCAGGAGTAGCCGAAGTTTCTAAGTAGCCCATAGAAAATCTTAAACTGGCAAAATGAAATAAGGATATCAATAACGCATTTGCTTAATAGTAATATAATCGATATCGATATCCTTGTCACAATAAGCATCAATGATATTGTTTGATATATCCGTATTCAGGTCCAACCCGAAGCCGCAAGATGGGCAGCACGAGTTGAGGTCCTCCGCTGAGATCTCGACTTTCCGTTTGCCTTTGTACGCCACGCAGACACGATCGGACATCGCGCTCACCGCACCAAACGCCTGATACGAACAAAAATTCAGGACATCGTTCAACGTACGACTGGTGGTAGTGTTTTGGGAGTTTAAGGACCGTGTGTCTAGTAACGAAGACCATTACAGTCTGGTTCAGTGCCTCGATCTCGGCTTCACAAGCAATGAACCGCTCCCCCCTCATTCGTCGTCTTTTACGCCTCGCCCAGTGAGCTCTGTGCTGCAGATCAATTATTTGTTCCCCGATCTACAGGGGTAGGTGTACGACTGCAGGCCTCCATACGCCAGTAACGAGACGCAGTGGCGTCGCAAGGGGGATGAGGTTGGTGCGGACCGCACCCTCAGCCACCATTTCATGGGGTGATGCCCAAATGTGAAAAAAGTCTGAGAGACAAAAATTTATCATGAATCATTTTGGTGTGATGTAGATTCAAAATAGGAAAATGGACCACGACAGTCACTGCTGTTAAGAATGGACTAAGACATGACAATGACTGTTATGAATGTCCATGACCCGACCCACATTTGCCCAATCAGCACTCACCCAACAAGACCCGCACGTTCCCTGGTCCCTAATCTCTCTCATGGTCCAACATGTGGGCCAATGAGTCCGAGGGTCAAACTGGTCGGGCAGGGGTGCTCGGTTGATCTCGTGAACCCGGGTCGGGGGCTTGAGGTCGGACTTGATACGCCTAAGTCAGCAGAGGCCCTTGATATTCTCCAAGGGGTAAGCTACACGAGTTGACACCAGCCTGTATGCAACAGGGATTATTTATATATTATTGCAATTTGCCAGTTTTGGCAGCCAACAACATCCATAGAATAAAAATTAAAAATTAAAGCAACTGAGTCGTGCATAATATTCACGCTTCTTCTTCAGTGCTCTGCCATATGGCAGGTCTTTGGCGTCCAAACCTTCCACCCAAGCCGATCTTTGTCCTTCTCTTCATCTCTGCATACGATTCCTTTCCAAACAGGTCGTCTATCATCCCGATCCGTGGCCTTCCTGGTCTTGGAATTCCCTCCATTCCCTCCACTCTTCCCTCTATCACATCTCTCAACAAACACTCTCCTCTTATTACATGCCCCATCCAGTTTTTCTTTCCTTTTATTATCACTTTTATCATAGTACTTGTTCGGTCCACTCTCCTCAATACCTCCTCATTCGTTACCTTCTCTGTCCAACTAATCTTCTCCATTCACCTCTGTACCCACATTTCAAATGCTTCTATTCTTCTGATGTCCTCCTTCTTGAGCGTTCAGATTATTCAATATTCACCCTATATCCTACAATCGTTCTGACGACAGAAGTCCACAGATAACTCGATCGTGCAGCACGAGTTAACGGTGGATGCGAGAGCCGCCGGAACTATGACATAGCCGATACAGCAGGCTAGGCTGAATTCTTTCGATAGCAGTAAGTCAATAAGTAATAAGTCAATTATATCAGAAGAACTACTTTGTCCAAGAGTTCATTTAGGTTATCTTGTAACGAAAGTTGTAACCAGAAAAGCCAGGGAAAGGATGATCAAGCGAGAACTGGAGATGTGAAGGAGCGAAGGGCAAAGACACATTGTACTGTAACTCGATTGACTGTTTCACCGTCATAAACCTTGCATGTGCACTTACAAATATTCCTAAAACTACACTCTGAGTGTGTGTATACACAATGTCATGCAGGTGGTGTTGTCATAGGCTGCAGCATAGTAATGACGCTTGACCGCTTACCGCCCAGATGGCGTCCGGCAGGCTGTTGATATAGTCGGCCATGGCTTGCTGAGAGAACGCCGGGGGGAGCGGCCACGTCTACGTTAGCTCCTTGAGCGCACATCAGCGCAACAACGCCGCACTCAGCAGCAGCAGCACAGCAGCACAGCAGCAGCACAACAGCAGCAGCAGCAGCAGCAGCACGTAACGACGTCATCTTCAACTGAGCTCGTCAGCCTTCAATTAACATGCTCTCCTGTAAGGAGGGCGTGCCTTTTATATAGGCAAATAGATTAGGAGGTAAGTCATATTAGGTCTACTTGATAATTCGGCATTTGCTTGTGCTAGCGCGTGACACTAGAGATCATTGTAGCGATTAAAATTGGCATTTTTGCAGCATGCAGGCGTGACAGGCATAACAGCTTGATCGGTGTGGTGTTTGATTTGCCCTACGCTCATCCAACAGAGAAGACTATAAATACTTACAATGATTTAAGTAAGCCTACGTTAATGCAGTGGATTAGAGTAGCCTGTACCTGCAGCGTAATCA
>JAQIWG010008369.1:0-11483 GCA_034695025.1 Chamaedrilus cognettii | reverse complement strand
CTGCATGTGTACAGTGTGTGGCGCTTTAGTAGTGCTGCATGTGTACAGTGTGTGGCGCTTTAGTAGTGCTGCATGTGTACAGTGTGTGGCGCTTTAGTAGTGCTGCATGTGGTACGCTAGTTTTCGTCCTGTGATAAGTCTGTCATTCTTGCTGAGCTGTGATACTCCAGTCTCGGTGCTGTGGTGCGCTATTGTTTGGCACTGTGATGCTCTGGCTTTGGTGCTATGATTCTCTATCTTTGTGCTGTGATGCTCAATCCTTAGTGCAGTGATGCTCTAACTTTTGCGCTGTAATGCTCTAGTCTTGATGCTGCGATGCTCTATCCTTCCTTGGTGCTGTGGTGCAGAGGTAAACAATATCAACGTGCCAAGTTCAGCGCCCAACCTTGCAGTGGATTTCTTTCCCTTTGCCTCGGCGGACAGCTGCTTCCTCGCCCTCAACATCTCCTGGACCTTCGGCTCTGACGGTCTGTCGCGGCTTTATCTATCACAGCAGAAATTGTAAGCGCTTAAGTTACTATTTTTCAAAAGCACAATTTCTATGAGTTATAATAACCTTTTTGAATTGACAAAAATGATTTATCGGTCACTGTGATGAGCAGTGACCTGTAAATCTAAAATCTGCCTTTTTTGCATTTAGTATTTAGCAGCAAAATATCTATCTAGTGATATCTATTTGAAGTCTCAATATAAAGTCAACAGTCCACTTGAAAGTCCTCAGGCTCAGCAAGATATTAATTTACTGCATTCATTGAAGTTTGGATTGCCACAAATATCGTGCTGCCTATGAGGAGCATTTTCTATTTCCAAGGAGCAAATAACTCTACTGGACTGAGCAGTTTGCCTAGGTGTGCGTGTGTAATGCAAAAATAGCCCCATGGTTAGACCATGATTGTATATTTTGAGGGATGTTGAGCGTTTCACTTCGATTGGATTTGATCTCCAGTTTGATGGGTAGTCATAAATAATGCCCTAAAGTTGACTACTGCAATCAGTGACCAGGTCAAGATTTGCCTGCATGGTTGGAGAGACAGGTCAAGAGTGTGTCAGTGAAAATAAAGGAGAGCTACCAGTACCCAGTTACCCCTTGTTTAGTTGCTTGCATTGCACTGAACTGCTTGTGATGGTGTTCTTTGACCTCAAGTAAGATATTTTCACTGCTGAGGATGGCAACGAATTCACTGAAGCAAGAGTTCAATCGACCAATCAGATGCCGTGTTATAAATATGATATTACCCATCGTTTTGTGTAGTGCTATGAAATTTTGATGTTCAGAATTTGGAAGTTGAATCAACGACATGACATCTGAGTTGTCTGAGAGCCTTGATATTGTAGCAGGCACTGGTATGCAATAAACATGAGTATGCTGACGCAGAAACTAGCTGATTCACATGCGCTTTGTTTGAGGCTTTGTTTGACACTTTGATTGACATAGGCCCTAACCATCTTGAAACTGACCCCAGAGAAACAGGATGATATGCCGAGTGGCCTATAAATTATTATAGATGGGCACCTTAAGGAAGTCTTTCACAAGCTGCTGAGAATATCCTTGAACAATGAGCAGTGCTCCTTACAGCCAGAGACTTGTATACATGTATCTGCAAGACGCTCTAGTCCCGAGGTGAGGGGACTGTGGGATACGTGTTAACACTGCTCTCCTGGCTCTCTCAATCCAACCCATATTGGAGCGGCTGCAGACCCGTTAATCAGTCTCACTGCAGCACGCCGCGCCACACTCGAGAGCCTGTTCCTTCCCTGTTAGATAAGAACTCACTGAATGTGCACTGTGCGCCGTGCGCCTGCCTTCACGGCGGATCGAGTACTTAGCGTTTCCCGTCAGTGTCATTGTTGGCGCGTCGTGACCGTTCTCAGTATACACTTTAGTTTCGCTGCTAACCTGCTACAGTCCGTAAGGAATCCAGATCTAGGCTATTGTAATCATTGAGAGCAGAAATATTATGCTATTCAAACCGTTAAATATCGATCTGAAGAAGATGAACTTCTGATGAAAAATGAAGATTCAATTTTTTCCATACCCATTAAGTCTGTTCATATCGCTACTCGAGTTTGGAACCTCCAGTTTTACAACGTTTCTTGTTTTTCGCTTAGAAAATTTGATTTAGCTACCGATCCCTTTCCTCATATCATTCAAGACTTAGTAATGGATTGGGTACAGGGCTGACCGGATTGTTATGCTGGTCGCGTGACGGTGGATAATTGAAAGCCCCATAGTGCAGCATGGATTCAGTGTTTGCACTGCGCTCAAGTCCTTCACTCTCCCCCCCTCCCTTCCCACACCCTCCCCCCCTCCCCGCCCCCTACCCCGTGACTCACGGCGGTAGCGGCGGCAGATAGTGACGTGAGGCGTTCTGGCGGAAGCAAACGGATCAACCAGCATGCAGGTTTATTTTTAGAATTTGCTGACCGATCTTAAACCAAACTTAACCCTAACCGAACTGTCAAATAATTTTAAGTTAAAATTCTAAAAATAGAAGAGGTTAGGGTTAGGGGGGTGGGGAGGGGGGGTATGGGGTCGAGGTGCAGCAAGCAGTTGGGTGAGCAAAACGGGTGAGCAAAACAGGTGAGCAAGGTTCCCAGAGTATTACCATATTAACATAAAATATCTGTTTATTTTACAGGATCGTATTGGGCGTGCAAGGGCTTTCAGCTCGAGCTGAGCTATGCAGAGGGTGGGACACAGAAGACCTTCACACGAACGTTCAACATCAGCCTGCTGCAGTCCACGCTCGAGTCACCGGTACTACTCTTTGCTTCACTTGGCAGCATTCCTGCATTCAATTTATGGACTTTTAGCTCTTAAAGATTGGCTTCAGCGTTTGTGTGGACCTACTTTCACATTTATTACTTCAGTGTGTTAATGTGTGTGCGTTAGTTCAGTACGCCACAAAATATAATTTCAGTGTGTACTGTCCATCAAAGTTACGAGATACTAATCAAAAGACGTGAATCTTCGGAAAAGCCTATGTTTAACCCTGTCAAGTACATTAGCATGAGCAAAATTTAATTTACATAATTATTAGAATGCGTAATAATTTGTGTTTTGCACACAACTAGGTCAGGACCAGCAAATATGGAGGCAAATAGAATATACAGATATATAGAAGTGGGCGGCCAAAGAAATAGTAACTTGTAAACATTTTATCATAGTTATAAAATAAAATACGATGTTGCCAGTTGCAACTAAATTAGCCTAGAATCAATGATAAATACTGTGGCTGTGTTGTTGCTGATATATTGTTGTTGCGTCTGCTGTTGCAGACAGTGTTCTACTACGACTGTTTCATGGCGAACCTCAACACTGAGTATAGCGTTACATTGACCAGCTTCCCTATCTCTAGACGGCTGCCCAGCATTCCCTCCAAGCTGACTGCCCTCACTGCTCAAACCAACTACAGTCAGTCCCGCTAGTATCCTTTCTTTTCTCTCTCTTGCTTGCTCTCTCTAACGCTCTGTATATAATTGGTAACCTCTAAATCTTTGAAACTCCTGTTAGCTCCATCGGTGCGCTTGTGAACTCTGGAATTCGTTTTTTTCAAGCTGGTGTACCGGTACTCTCTTTCTCAATCCTTCTTTTTTATTCATTCTAAGTGGGTGGACTGTGGGCTTAGCTCTCAGGTTAATGATGTTTGCTCACTTTGTTTGGGTGATGCATGCTTAACCAAGTCTGCTGATATTTAGCTGCTTCATCTAGCAGAGTCCCTTGAAGCCAAATATTGTCATTGGTAATTCATTGGTGGCCTGTTAATGAAAAGAAAAGTGTCTCGTTAACATAAAGTAGACTATAGATGAAAAAAGTTCCTTTTCAGAGTAGAATAAAAAAAGTCAAATTAGAAATAGAATTTAAATGACACAATTTGACTGATGTTGCCCACAGGTGACAGCAGGGCACCCAGACGAACGTTCATTTTTCCATGAACTCTTCGTGTTATATTATTTTCACGGTATGTTTCAGACAGCCAGGTGACGGCCGACAACTCGTCCCAATGGGTCGCTGTCATGTGGGTCAGCGCCGACCCCCCGTCTAACTCGATCAAAGTCTGCTTCCTGCCCGCACCGCTGAGCTTTGGCTTCCAGTCTTATGTCATACTGCTCATCACAGATGGGAGATGGAACTTTATCAACCAGAACATGACGACACCTGGCGATCCCTCTGTGAGTTGCATCACTCTGCTGCTAGGGCCTCTCTAGTAGTTACTGCTTCATTGCTCTAACTAGAGCTTTTTGTTATTGCTATTGGTATAGTACTAGATCTTCTCTAGTGCTTACGACTTCATTGCTGTAACATTTACCTGTTGCATTGTAGCTATCTCCATGCTTGATCTGTGGTAGATCCATTTGAGTAATTATGACTTCATTGCTTCAAGCATCCACCTGCTGCATTGTAGTCATCTGCATGGACTATGTTGCGTTTATTTCAAATTTGCATAGTTAATTAATTATTTGTCTAGCTAGTGATAAGGCTTGAGAGGCTTTACTCCCCATGAAGATTGGCTGAATATTTGTGCTCAGTGTGGCATGGATATTCAGTCATCCTGACTATGTGTCCATGTGTGGACAAACAGTCAGGATGCTGTTCCACCCTCTTGCTCAATCCTCGAATGAAGACTGTCAGTATCATACTGTTGTTGTTGGTGCAGGGCAAGCAGACGTGTGTCACGTTCACCAGCGTGGCTCCAAAAATCTACAACGTATCGGTGAGTTAGGCTGACAGTGCTATTTGTATCACGTGATATATGCGAACTTGTGAGAGCAAGTATGATAAATGTCGCTTTGTTTATGTATCGCAAGGTGCGTCAGATTCACTGTATATCTTCTAACAATTGTTGGGTCATATAAACCATTGAATTATTATTTATTGATTGATTAATTGGAAGCCCAATCAGGTCTCAGCTTTCCTCAGAGAGTGTTGTGATGTTCTAGTTGAACCAGTCACTGCCTTGTTGTGACACAGAGAGTGTTGTGATGTTCCAGCTGCAGGCCAAGGATTCATTCCCAGCCACTTTGTGCAAGATGGGAGGGGTCCCTTCGCCACCCTGCATCACCACAGTCGTCCTCAACGTCAACATGACCGAAGGTAAAGAAAAAATATGAAGCTCCTCCCAACTCATACGATTACGTTTATATCTGCATGCCTAACGGCTGGTTGCTCGACCTCGATTTGAATGTGAATTAAGTGCGATTTAGTGACGTAGTCTGATTTAATTAAATTTTCTGTTGCTCGACCTTAATTTGAAGTGCAAATTAGCAATCTTCGAATTAAGTGCGATTTAGTGGCCTAAACGTCTGAAAATCAGTTACGTTTCAGGATTTAAATTTTCACGATATTATTGAGCATTCACCACTATTGACACATATTAACACGATTAGGACCTTCCGGAACGCTAATAAATACCAGGATTCAGTCATATTTTAGCACATCTGCTAAATTGCACTCAAACCGAAGAAAATCACTGAGCAATCCAAAAATTTCAAACTGCAGTTTAGCTTAAATCACAGTTTGAGTAATGTGCGATTTACCACTTTTTTAAATCGTCATTGAGCAGTAAGCTTTGATTTATGCCTGTAGATTCCCGAATATAAACTGGCAATGAATCTTGAGTAAACTGTGAGAAAATTTGAAAACTTTCTCTTTTGTTTGAGATTTTAATTTTTTTTTTTCATCTAAAACTGTATAGATTTCATTTTAAGATGTGTTATTGAATATATAATATAATTGTATCTTTAATTGTACGATTTTATTTTGAATTATGTAGGATTTTAATTATCTTTCTATTTTTAACTGCTGAGTTAGCAGTTTTGTCCGCTGTCCTTAACGCGCAGGCCTATTTCTCTGTTTCAGCTCCCCCCCTGGACGCTTCTACCCTACCTCTACCCACTACACTGATAACCACCCCCGCCATGCCAAGTGTGGGCACGACTGACCAGGGGTTACATCAAGGCCCCACTCCTCCCACCCCGTTGGCTATAGGGGAGCCGTTGGAGGGGGGCAAGCTGGTGGGGGTGGCGGTGGGTGTCGTCATGGCAACGTTGATCATCACGGTGCTTGCGGCT
The DNA here is from genome assembly GCA_034695025.1 of Chamaedrilus cognettii. Classification (NCBI taxonomy): domain Eukaryota; kingdom Metazoa; phylum Annelida; class Clitellata; order Enchytraeida; family Enchytraeidae; genus Chamaedrilus; species Chamaedrilus cognettii. Next base: position 5,411 of record JAQIWG010008369.1, on the reverse strand, counting down.
TTCGTCTTGCGGCTTTCGTGTGCATCTAGTAAACGTAAGTAAATACAGCCACTCTAGCTGCTGTCTTTACCATAATTGTAGTATTTTTTATTTGCGATAAACACAACCATTATACAATCACAGTCAATCGCAAGCTTGCTGAGAAAGAAAAACTTTATGTAGCTGGACACTTGTTTAGAAATAGGCATATTTTTTGTAGCTGAGCACACGTATAAAAAGAAAATAAAATGCAAATTGAATAAAAAGTATGATAATGAATGTTTATATTTTACAAATATATTTAATTGCAGATACGTTTAACGTTGTGCCAATGCTCTGTTGCTGAGCACAAAAATTTTGTGCATTTTATTTCTCTTTCTAATTTGGCACAGTTTGGATTCAAGAAGTTATTGGCCTTTCAAGCCTGTTTGTGGCTGAGCATTTGCGGGACTAATTAATTAGTTAACTAGTTAGTTAATGAATTTGTACCAATTAATTAACTAAGTATTTATTTATTTATTTAGCTGGCTGCTTTGTTCGCTGCATTGCGCTCTGACGTAGAGCTCTGTGTTGTAGGGTGCAGGAAAAAAGAGCCGGTGTATCCGCCGGGGGGGTCAGGGGGCGAGACGAGGGAGAATAAAATGGATGTGATAAGTAAGTCTCACTCTCTCACAACGTGTTTGCTTGATGCGGAGTAGTTCCTGGAGAGGATGCACTGTAGCACCACGGCGCTGGCAGATTTTGGCGGCAGTCTGCACTGTTAGTTAGTCGCACCAGGGACTTTATTCTAACAAACCTCAATCAGTTTCATTTGTTTCTCAATTGGTTTCCTTTTCTCTTTCCTTGACTTGAAGCACAGGAACAGCGCTGGAATGTAAACGTATCAATTGCTATTGGTACATTTTTTGCAGAAGCTGATGCGTAGCTGTTTTGCTGAGAAATATTGGTTGCTGTTAAAGAGAAAGTTAATGTTGAATAAAAGCAGAGCTGCTATTGGTCAGTGATCAATAAAGCAGCGTTGCTATTGGTTGACGCAGAACGTGTGGAGGTGCTATTGGTGTATGCGCGTGACAACGAGTGTCACCGGCGTGTCGTGTGTCGCTTTGCGTCGTTCCTGGACACGTGCTGTTCATGCAGCGTGCACATCGACGAATGGGACACTAACGTCTTCCGTCTCGGCTCCACTGAGTGGCTGCTCAGGTAATCAATCATGTGCCTTGTCTTCTCTTTGTGGCTCCTCTGCTAACCAATCATGTGCCTTGTCTTCTCTGTGTGGCTCCTCTGCTAACCAATCATGTGCCTTGGCTTCTCTGAGTGGTTTCTTTGTGTCTTTCTGTGATTTTTGACTATCCTACTCTACTTAAGTTTTCAATTTTTTTTTGCATTATTGTGATTGGTTGTAATATAGTATTTTACTATGAAGTGTTTTTTTTATTTGTTGTTTACAGACAGTGTGTAGAACACAAGGGTGTAGCATACAGTTCTGTTCTGTGGAAAAGAGCCGGCACAGAACCGCTCCCCCTTCTTTAGTCGCATCTTTCGACTCGCCCGGGGAGCTCTGGGCTACAAGCCAATTCTTTGTACCCGACCACAGGGTCTTACGATGCCGTATAATAGCTTCTGAGATCATTATTTCGTCAAACAGTATGCTGTAATACAAAACTTCTGTTCCAAAAAATGCCATCATGAAAAATGTCAAGCGATCGATTGTGTCGCTATTTTGGACAGAAAAGTTAACTCCTAAACTAGGTCTAAATTGAGATTAAACGACTATGGGTTTGCTATAGTTGTTTAAAATCGATTAACTCGATAACTCAAAACCGGGGTGTGGTGAGTGTGGATGTGTGAGAATAGCTATGTTAGTGAGTGTATCTGTGAATGTAATTGTTTGTGTGCTGCAGACAGCTGTGCCAGGTGCCCAACATCATCATCATCCACTCTGAGGGGGGGCAGCGCCAGTACGACGCGTGGACCACCGACGCGCCCCCCTACGTTCTCCGACGCCCCCCCGAGCAAGCCCCCTTCGACGATCTTTTTCTTGCCGCCGTCCAGGCTCTCCGCAGCGAGGGGGCGCACAAGGGGAGAGTGACACGTCGCTGCTTCCACGTCTGCTTCCCCTACACGCCCCCCGACACGGGGGGCACGGTGAGCACCCTGCCAGGGGGCGGCCAGCGCTACCAGCTGCTGCACCGCATGGACGAGCTCATCCTGCACCTGCACGGGCTCCAGAAGTTTGCCCCTGGGGGGATGGCGAACTTGGGGCTGAGAGAAGGGGGCTGCATGAGGGACGGCGAGGAGAAGCTGTCGCCCCTCCCTGCGTTGGCCGAGGCTCTGCGCGTCGCCGTCGAGTATCATCGACTCAACCCAGACTGGTTCAATGAGCTGTACATGCGTATGGGGGAGGGATGCGCCGAGGAAAGTGGAACCAGAGGAGGGTTCTCCATTGCACCTGAGGGTGAGACTGCTGGCGGACCTAAAGTTCAATCACAAGTATGTCAAGTTGGAGACGCGCCCGCTGTGAAGGAGACAGTTGTTGAGGTGTCACCTCGAGTGACCGCTCCCTCGCCAGAGGGAGTGTCGCCTGAGCTGCAGGACTCTGGCTGCTACCCCACCCTCGAGCAGCACGACGTGGGCGGGAGTGGCATCCCCCCGCGGGCCAGGAGGGGGCCCTACGTGTTTGATTACCTCAACCTGCCAGAGAAGATGCTCTTCATCCCCCCTCGCGATGACTCCTTGTCGGTCTGCAGCGAGGGGCGCGTCGACAGCTACCAAGGGGGGTTGTACGCGGAGCTAGGGGGCGCGTATCCACCGGGGGGCTTCATCCCCCCGGGGTCGCTGAGCGATGGAAGTTCCCTGGCGTCGGCAGAATATTGGAGGTTTCGGAAGGAATGTGAAGATGATGTGATGAGTGGGTCGTCGGGGGGGTATGGGGAGGAAGGGAGCATGTTGGGGGGGTTTGAGGAGCAGAGGGGAGGAAAAGGGTTTGAGCATGATCTCAGCAGGACAGGTTCTATCGGACCGGATGCAGGTTTTGTCTCGATGGCGTGAGAGCAAGCTGTAAGGGCTGTGATCTCTAGACACTGAATAGGAAATGGACCAGATTGCTTCAGTTAGTTTCTGGTAGTCTGATCACTTGTTGCCTGTGGATCTGTGGTGGATGCGAGTAGCAATGGCGATGTATTCAAAATTAATGCAATTATTTCTTCTGCCATAGATTTGACAAGCTTTATTTTAATAGATGTGCACATTTCTTCTTCTTTGTTAGATCTTATCGATGCGATGTCTACGATAAAGCCTGCATGCCGCTGACAGGTTTAAGCCGGTTCAAACTGGTTGCGGCTTATTGTGAATGGTTCAATGCACAATCTGCGTAATGTGTTAGTACCTTTTTGTCGTTGCTTATCATACGTTTTTGCAATGTGCAGTGTTTTTTATTTGTAGCATCTAGAACTTAACCAATCAGTTGTATGTGAATCAGTGGTAATGTGTGCACAATTTTGTTATTAACCAGGAGACTTATTTGAATGCTGAATTTGTTATATTTAGTTTCCTGCTTTTTGAATATTTATTGTCGACTATTCCAATTCCATATCTCAGGCATGATATGCATAAATGGCTACATGTATTATACTGTAGAATAGTGTGAGGTTTCGAAATATGAGTAGCCGTCTAATTTGCATTTGTATCTCGCCATTAATTATTGCTGATGATCGGCGCGTTTTTGTGTCGATCTTCTTTCTTTGTTAGATGTCTGTCATAGGTCATATTTTTGCTCCGCATGTAAGCTGACGGAAAAATTAAACCATAATAGCAGTGAAGTTATCTGTCTGGTTTACTCGCAAGTCTTTATGCCTTCGTGTTTTTCTTATTCATCTATTCTTTACTTTAGTTCTTTACTTAGTCTTCCATATTTAAGTTTTCAATGTGGTTAGAACATTTGCGCACAATGGTCATCGCCATATGCATCTAGAGTTGAAATATACTAGAGTTGATGTTAGGGTTTGGATATAAGTAAAATTGGAAGATTCGTTATTGAATCATTTTTTAGTTCAAGCTCCATTTAAAGATTTTTTAGTTCACACTTTATTAGAACGTATGAAGTTGTATAGGGTGTTAAATGATTTGATATTGTGTTGTATACAATGTGTGTGATAAAGAGAACCTACATGTGATTATTTCTGATGCGTTTATTGTCAGATTTTATTTCTGATATCGAGTGACTATCAGCTGTTGAGTTACACTGAATTGTGTTTACTTTATATATTCGTGTTGATGCTTTCATGCGCACTGGATGTATTTTGTAATTCATGTAAAATAAAGGCTGCTCTGAAGCATTGGTTATGTTACTGCGTAATATTCATATGTCCGGTGATTCTGCATGACGTGTGACTGAATTTATTTTTTTCCTCTGCGTTTCATTTCGTTTCTCAGCGTTTCTAATTGTAACTTACTCGCATCCTCTACGCCTATATGACATTATGCAGCTATTTTGGTTGCGTAGAAGGGTTATCGACGTTTTAAATTTGATAAGTATGTACCTTTACATTTTTTGGCCTTCAAGTTCCAGCATAACGTAATTAGTCTCCGCCCAGACTTTTGTGCAGATGTATACCCTGAAGCTCTTTTTTAGACTACTGCAATACTGCCGCTTCACCGTTATTGTTTGCTGACTATTTAACTGTCTAAATTTCATCATCATTTTTGTTTATTGTACACTTTGTGTATTGGTGTTCCAGCTTCATATTACATGTTCAGTGCTGACGTCAATGGCTAGTTTTTTCAACGGATTTAATGGTAGTTCAGGATTTAACCCAGCATTTTGCATAGGCTAAATCCTGAACCACTGCTTAATCCGTTTTGGAAAAACCTGCCTCAAGTCTTTTGGTGCGGGGTGATCCACTCAACTTTGAGGGGGATCTTAAGAAGCTATTTGTGCCTTTTTTGTCCCATGTAGAACTGACAACCAGGGGTGGCAGTGCTGGTGAAGACTTTTTCCCTTCTGTGCAGAGCTAATGAGCGGAGGGGAGGGGGAGGAGCTAACCTCAGTTTTTTTTTACGTTCTTCCTTGCTCGCATTCTTTAAATCTTAGGGGATAATTTACCTTCAGGGAAAATTTTAATTCTTAGGCCTTCAAAGGTGTGGTGTGGAATGGTTGCAAACACTGAAAAAGGGTTGCAATTGATACTGGATAAATTAGATGATGTAGCAAAAAACATATGACATGAAGATAAACGTGAAAAAAGCTGAGGTCATAAAAATATCCAAAAATGGAGGAGCTATTAGTATTGTCATGGAAAGAAAAGAAGTTGAGCAAGTCAGCAAGTTCCAATATCTGGGGATTACGGAGGATGGGATGTGTGACGCAGAAATCAGGACGAGGATAGGAATGGCAAGGAATGCCTTTACCAAGCGAAGGGAGCTGTTGACTAGAG
>JAQIWG010008368.1:0-11484 GCA_034695025.1 Chamaedrilus cognettii | reverse complement strand
GGTCCAGCACATGAGGTCCTTGCTGATTGGTTGCCGAAGAAGAAGGGCTACACCTTGGTGCCTAGTTGTCCCTCCAGCGTGCATCGGGAGAGAGTTGCGTGCATCAAAAAGAGTTGCGTCACCCACGGAGGACATGTCGCTTCCGGGTATTCTTGCCCCTGTGAGGCCCGCGATGTTGATGTGATATTTCGACATCTGCCGGGCTATCATCTCCTTGTAACCATCTTGGGCAAGTGTGAGGACATTCCAAGTGGCCATGCGTAGGGATATCCGGTCGAATGTGGGTGCCCTTGATGCACACTGCGATAGTTGCAGTTGTGTTCTGATAGTAAACTTATCGCCTCCGCCTCGGTTCCTGGACGGTAGGCGCGGACCTTGGTGACCCGGGCGACGTCCGATCCGGTATCCTTTCCTATTCTGCTTCATCTTATGGTTGGGAGTTTGTCCCTGGGTTACTCGGCCCCCTTGGGACGGGGGAGACGCGAGAGCCTGCCACACCCGTTTGCTTCACCTCGCCCGCGTAGCTATCAATGTTCACCGCACAGACGAGGCTACTGACAGTTCTCACCACGGGGAGGTGGGTGTTGGAGGACTTTGAGACCTGAGTCCAGGCCAGGCCCGAGTCTGCGCTCCGAGGAGTCGCCGGTCAGGTCACCTTCCTGTTTTACACCAACCAGCCGGAGCTGGAGGTGTGACTCAGGTCCCTTCGAGAACCCAAAATTTTCCTTCAAGTCAATTCGGTATCAATTCTGTGTTTATCCATCCTGTTAAAACCATTCATCCTCTCGAGTAAAACCTTGACTTGACGACATTACTCTCAAAACTTATTGTAAATTTGACAATAACGTTCAGCATTCATGGTCATCGTGTTGTCTCATCCTCAAACCACGGCAGACCGATGATACTGTGTATATAGGCTATGCTTGACACCGGGCCATACACTTGGGTGAAAGAAGTGACCATTCAGCAACTTCTTTAGGGTACTCCGTACCCCAATTACCATAGTATTGTCAACTAACTACACCATTCGAATGAAAATGTGATTCATTGGTGAACTGGACACTCCAATGTAATAAACGATTTTGCCGCGCGTGTCAGAGAATGCCAGAACTGCGGTGGCGCATACCTGAAACATGTGCAGTGGACACTGCGTGTTTCTTTTTCTATTTGATATATAAAAAAACTCCGATCTTTCCTCTATCAAACGGCGTTAAAATATTTGAATCAGTTGAAAAATGCAAAGTTGATGATTTTTGAAATTTGTCACGTCTGGCTGCGCACCCTGTAATATTCGAAGGTAACAATTATGAAGATAAAGAGCAGCGCGGTGTAGTTTGAAAATACACCAATACACACGTATGCAGTTTTAGACACTGGAGACAAAGTCTCTGTCTCTATCAAAAAACTCTCCTACCTAGTCAGCAGAGAATTGAAAAAGCCAATAGTTTTACCTCTCCAATATTATAGTTTTAATGTTACCAGCGACCGAGTCGATTCTCGGCTTCGACAGGAAGCAAGGAGCTGCAGGGTTTAAATAATCTCACGCTATACGATAAGCCTATTTACTGTTACAGAAATCCATCATGCAACAAAGCTTTTATTGCTAGATGACTGATTAATTCTGGGCGATTCTTATACCATGCAGGTTTTGACCCTTACGACCCTCATGGAAATCCTTCTTCCTCGACGTCACGATTTGACTGACCAAAAGTTTAGCATTACAGGCGCCTACATGCCCTATCCAGTCACAGTATCCCATTCAGCCGTGATGGCCTAAATACATGTACAAGCAGTCATTTCAGGGAAGTAGGCCAGGAATACAATAGCCACGGTCAGCGCACCGAAATCAAAACCCCCATGCACGCCCTCATATCCGTCAGCATCCTTCCCCACATGTCCATTCAGGTCCCCCCCTATCCACACTATCTCCCCCTGTGGTATTGCCATCACCACCTCTCTCAAGCGCTCCCAGAAGCTCTCCTTTTTTGCTTGACTACGGCCACTCTGCAGTGCATATGCTGATATTGCATTTACTGTCCTCTTTTGCAGTGCGATCTTTACCCTCATTAGTCTTTCACTATTCCGGGCCACCTCAACAACCTGCTCCATTATCCTCTTCACCACTAGCACTCCAACACCATCCACTCTCTCCTTACCGCCGTGCCACTAGAACTCGTACTTTTCATTTCGGCATGTTATTAAGCTTGTACCATTGCCCTTGGTACGAATACAGACCGTGAAAGCGTGGCCTATCGATCCTTTTGACTTTACGAGTTTTAAGCAAGAGGTGTCAGAAAAGTTACCACAGGGAAAATGTCTGTGTGACTTGGTGGCGCAGTGGATAGAGCGTTTGTCTCTCACTCGGAAGATCGAATGTTCAAATCTGCTCGCTGCCGGGCGATGGCCTTGAGCAAGCTATTCACGTGCATGTGCTTTGGTTCACTCAGCCGACCGTTATAAATGAGTAGCAGGCCCTGTGTCTGCAAAGGTAACCGTACACGTCGACGTCTCCGTAGCGGATTTGTGCAAATGTAAAAAAAGTGACATAGTACAGCTAAGGCTAATAGACACACGGTGACAGAAATATTCAGCGTAAAATTTTCTATCACCTTGCCTCATCCAATGATCTCGTCCCTGCATGCCTACGAAAAGTAAGGGTGTTATTCAGCGAACAAAGTTTGCTCTGCCAATCATTTATTTTCCAATTTCTCATGATGTCCCGTCTTCAAGTTTCAGACAAGGACTGGTAGTAAATATTTACTTCTAATTTAAGGCTGGCTAATTAGCCGAAATTGAGACGATAATTATTAATATCTCGTCAAAATAGGTTGCGATGTGATACCCAAACACCAGTATAGACATTTTCACCGTTGTCAGGAGAAAGCTTTCCCTCCCCCCATTTTCTATGAAGAGAATTGTGACTGCGAATCAGGAATTTTTATGGCAATTTGTGCAAGATTACTAGTGAATGAAATCCGATATTAAATATGTAATATTTAATACACGTAATAAGCAACAAACCAAGGTTCTCAGAAATCTGGCAAACAATTATAGAAGCAAGCAAAAGGCACAGAGAGTCGCCATCGACATCCCACCAATGGGCTGGAAGTGACCTGTGGGGAGGCCCAGCAACACCTGGACTCGCACTGTGGACGGAGTCCTGAAGCTCTTCAACTTGGGGCTGAACGCGAAATGGAGGGAGGCGCAGAACAGAGCTGCTTGGCTCACACTCACGGCTACGTTGCCTGCAGCAAGCTGACGAACGAACAAACGAACATGGCTTGTTCCGCCACCTCAGAGTTCCGCCACCTCAGAGTTTTCAAAAAGAGCACTAAGTACGTGACTGGTAAGAGAAGTGATTTTTGTAGATAATTCACGATCTGCAGACATGATGAGGTCTTGCAGTTGGTGAGCTGGTTTTTTGTTTAGGCCCCACCTAGTGGCTTTACAAGCACAGCTTGCAGACTATCTGTTGGCCACCTTGGTAAATTTATACCAAGCCAGAGCTGCTTATGTCAGGCAAAAAATAGAATGGCTTGGCTTACAGTGTACAGAGGCGCAGTCGGCAAGCCACGTTCGTTTGTTCGTTCGTCAGCTTGCTGCAGGCAACGTAGCCGTGAGTGTGAGCTAAGCAGCTCTGTTCTGCGCCTCCCTCCATTTCGCGTTCAGCCCCAAGTTGAAGAGCTTCAGGACTCCGTCCACAGTGCGAGTCCAGGTGTTGCTGGGCCTCCCCACAGGTCACTTCCAGCCCATTGGTGGGATGTCAAAAGCGACTCTCAGTGCCTGCGTGTGGTCCGTAGCGGGGTCCCCGCGAGCTATGTGGCCAAACAGTTGCAGGCGTCTTTCTTTGGCGTATTGTCTCCGACACGACACTACTGATTGCTGCGTCCGGTGCCTGACTTCAATATTGGTCATATGGTCCTTGTACGAAACTGGAGAATGAGACGCAGGCACCGCTGATCAAAGGCATCTAACTTCTTTGTCAGCATGGCACTCAATGTCCATGTGTCAGCACTACACTGCAGCGCAGGCTGAATGTACACATTGTAGAGACGGATCTTGGTTGCAAGCTGAATCCTAGGGCGCCAGGTGTGTTTGTCTAGTTGCTTACCCCTACATACCTAGGAGTACAGATTGAGAGTACCGGTAGTAGTGAGTTTGAAATCCGGCGGAGAATTGAAATAGTGCGCAGCTGCTTCAAGTGAAGCAGAAGCACTGCATGAAGCAGCTGTGCGTTATTTCAATTCTCCGCCAGTTTTTAGACTCACTGCTGCCGGTACTCGCAATCTGTACCCCTAGGTATGTAGAAGTGTTCACGACTTCAATCCTGTTCCCCAGCAGCGTCTTAACAGTCGGCGTGTTGCAGGTAGCAGTGGTTTGTATCTTAATCTTGCAAAAGTTGATCTGCAGTCCGAAGGTTGCTGCCTCGGCCTGCATGATGCCAAGGCTCAACAGCAGAACCTGCAGCATCTCCGCGAGGAGTGCCACGTCGTCAGCGTAGTCCAGTTCCAAGAAAAACTGGTTTCCAATGTGCGCGCCGGGCTGGCCCTTGTCCACCGTGCGTTCCATCATCCAATCCTTTGGAGGGAGAAAGACATTCGGCGCTGTTGTGCAGCCTTGCCTCACCGCTATTGATACTAAACCAGTCTGATTGCCCTTCATCCACTCGCATGCAGCTGACAGTGTCAGTTACAGTTGCCGCATGGGGTTAACTATTTTATCAGGTAGCCCAATGTTTTTAGCAAGAGCCACAGGGCTGCCCTGTCGACTGAATCAAAGGCGGCCTTGAGGTCGACATATGCGATCCATAGCGTCTGGCTGAACTCACGCCGAGTTTGAATCAGGGTGTTGAGGGCGGAGTTTATGTCCATTGTTGAACGGCTCTGAGTGAAGCCGCATTGTTCTTTGCGCCTTAGCTGCAACAGTCGCTCCTTTGCCCTAGCCAGCAAAATATTGGTCAAAGCTTTGCCAGGCACTGACAGGAGCATAATGCCTTTGTAGTTTTTGCACTCTCGCTTGCTACCTTTGCCCTTGTAGAATGGTGGGATAATGCCTTTCTTCCAGTCACTGGGTATGTCACCATTTTCTCAGAGTCTTTCGAAGACTGACCATGCTGGGCACCCCTAACCTCCCGACTTCAACAGTTCCCCTGGTAACCGGCACACCCCCGAGGCTTTTCCATTTCTCAGCTTGCTGATAGCTTCCATGACCTCCGCCTCAGTTGGGGAGTCAATACCGATGCTAGGGTCGGGTAGTGCTGCCGCGGCTTTGAGCGCTAGTTTTTGAGTCAGGGCGACCGGTTGGCGATTTAGCAGCCCTGTATAATACTCCCTCCATCTCTGAAGCTTCTGTTCTTGGCTGCACAGTATCTTTCTGCATCATCAGTGGGGCTACTCGAAGACCTGCACGCCTGTCTCAACGACCTAAAGTTGAGCAGTCCTGTATAATTGTATAATAGTAATTGTATGATAGTAGCAGACCTGATTAAGTTAACAGGATGCTACAAGCATCCCTCTTCAGACAAAAAACACAAATGCTTCCCCATCCTTTACACAACCTGATGCAAAACGGCAAACCCCCCCCCCGAACTATCCGACAGACAATATTTTAATCCAACAACCAATACACGAACCACATAGATGCAGACCGTAATGAACTCACAGAAGAAGTAAATGAACAACATATCAAATCCATACACACAGCCGCATTTCAGAAATACTTGGCAAACAGGCAACCCAACAAAATACTGAACCAGCAAGCACCAACAACAAACAAAACTGAAGAAAACTTGCCCCGAAAAATAAGACGGACACTGGCATAAATACGAACTGGAAAATCACTCCTTCTTTGCACATAGACTTTGTGTCTATATGCAAAAAGGAGTGAAAAAGAAAAGAAGGAGTGATTTTCCAGTTCGTATTTATGCCAGTGTCCGTAGATTCCGTAGATTCAATAAATTACCCATCTTTACTCTGTCCTCTATGCAAAATGCACGAACATGACACCACCCATCTTTTCAACTGCATCAAAATCACAGCACAACTCACACCACTGGATTTGTGGAATGACCCTGAGAAGGCGGCGCCCTTGCTAGAAACATGAGAGAGGCGGCTGGCCGTTCCCTGAGACTAGGGGAGTGGGAGTCCAGACCCGACGTCGCGGACAACAACAACAACCTAAAGTTGCAAACGCATCTCGGCTGTGGCCCTTGTGGAGCGCTTCCTCTCCCTCCTTCGCTTTGCCTTCAGCCCACTCCTGTTTGTGGTGAAGAAGTTGCTTCTTTCTGCAGACATTCAGTTGTCTGTATTCAACCAAATCGCCGCTAAGATGGCTCGTGCGTCTGGCCTCAATAATGTCCAGAGTCTTGTCCGAGATCCAGTCTTTGCTACAGTGCCTCGCTGTGCCTATTTTCTCTTTCCCAGCATCGTTGAGTGCATCGCGGAAGACAGTCCAAGAGGATGCCTCGTCATTAGCCATGGCGGTAAACCGAATCTGCACATCAATGATAAAGCAGTGGTCGTCAACGGGTCCCCTAGTTTCTGCAGGTCGTATTTAGGCGCCTTGGCCGCTGGTTTGCTGTGGGTTTTGAGCCTTGTCGTGATTGTAGCCACTACTGGGAGATGATCAGAGTCAAACTCAAAGGCTCTGTAGACTCGGCAGTTCCGGACTGCCTTCCATTTGTAGTTTATGAGTCTTTGGTCAAGTTTCTTCTTGGTCCGGCCGTCGTTGGAGATCCAGGAGTTGCGATGTATGTCTGGCCTCTGAAACCATGAGCCGCAGATCCTGAGGCTGTTCTCTACACAGAAGGTGAGAAGCCTCTCCGTGTTGTCGTTGGCAACGCCGCTGCCATGTAGGCCGACCACGAGCGGGAATGGCTGCCGCTCTGTCCCAGGCAGAGCATTGAAGTCTCCCAGGCAGAGCGTCAGGCTGTTTCTATTTACGGGCCTCATGGTAGAGTCGAGGGCGTTGTAGAAGACGTCCACGAGGACGGTCCGCAGCCCAAAGCTGCGCTTGAGTTCCGCCTTGAGGATGCGATTGCTTACTGGTTCCCATGAAATCAGCCTTGGTGGCTGACCGGCTCAATGCCAGCGCCACACTGCTCTCCTTCTTTGTCGTCACCGGCCTGCTCAATCATAGGAATCTGTATTGTCCCGCCATCAATTTTCCAGATTTGGCCCATCTCACCTCCTGGAGCCTCATGAATGAAATGCCGAACCTGTCCATTTCATTGGCAAGCAGCCTCGCTGCTGACGTCACTCTGAGAGTGTATGGACATTCAGTGTATGCAATGACTTCCTGATGTCAAGTGGAAGCACTCGTGTTCTAGTTGTTTGCATGCTAGTCTCCACCCCAGCCTGCGCCACCACGGCAGCCGCGCTCCATCCTCTCCTCCCGTCGCTTTTGACTACTCGTGCTCATTTGTTTGGCAAGTAATTTACCCCAGCGGCTTGCCAGACCAGCGTGAGGTAGACGGCGGATCTGAGCGACCCATGTAGCGTCTGGCTCCGCCGTCAGGAGACAGACATGGCCTGGCGCTGTTGGCCCTGAGCCCGGGAGTGGCACAAGGGGGAATTGTGATTGAGACAAGGTCGGCGATTGGACTTCCAGCCAGAGTCGTAGATGTTGATCGACTCCAAGACGGCGTTTGCGGTGGTCAGGCCGTGTGCCTTAAGGATTTTGAGCACATACAAGTTTTTGACAGACTAAATCTACAACGGCCTTGTGTGGGCATTCATACTAAGGTTGTATTGGATTGTGAGGATGCTCATTTCTGTAACTCTGGTAAACCCAGGTAGAGAGGGGGTGGCTGGCTTGTACTGCGTCCCTGCCTTACAATCATTTCCCTGAATTTATTAGGATTAAGTCACAAATTATTGTGGCTAGCCTATGCTTCTATGTAGTCTATTTCTTGAGCTATTGTATGGCTATTTGTGGCCGGGACAACGAGATGGGTGTCATCTGCATATATGAGTAATTTGATCTCAGTGGTTACGGCTCGATTTGTATCATTCTACAGTCCATGGCATTCATCCTATAGCTAAATCCTGCACAATGCTCACACTGATTGCAAGAGGGGGAAGCCGACAACGCGTACTTTGGTGCAATGAGTGCGATTACAAAGCTAGTCGGCTAGCCAGTTATAATGTTGCAAGGGCAGGGTAAACCTCAAGTACTGGAGGACCTTGCAAGGAACCTTAAGTAAGCGGGGATTGCTGGAACAAATCTCGTGCATCTGTGTGTGCTGTAAAAATTACTGTGTCCTGTGTGCTGAAAAAAATTGCAGCAAAATACAAATAACTGTAATTGCAACAAAAGACAAATAACTGCTGACTGATAAGCACATACTTGTATTTTGTTTCAATTTATTTTGTTATATTATCTAATCTTCTGAGCTCTGAAACACATACTTCTGATGCCTCATATGAAAGATATCTAATTTTGGGCAATACTATATGTGTTAAAATACTTCTATTCATGTATACAAATACAATCAGGTGCCATGGTTTGTTAATCTGTCTTTATATCTAATTGTTTAGATCTAAAGAAGGATGTCATTATCATTGATGTTGACAGTAAAGACACAAATTTGGGAATGAGTTGCCCACCTAAAGCCTTTGTGGAAATAGAATTTTTACAAAGCATTCGAAGAGTTCTCAAGTCATCAGGTTTACTTCTGCAAATCTTTTGATTATGGATGACTTACTTGATTTACTTTAATTTGTTTTTTGTTACTTCATTTACTTTACTTGTTTTAGCTTGTTTATTTTTACATTGTTGAAGGACATGTCATTGAACCCTGCAGCCCTGCCCCTGTTACCACCATTGAGCAGTTTGGGCGACGGGAAGTCTATCCGGTACATAGAAGCACAAATTCAACAGGCCATAAACAGAACGAACACAACGACCTTGTGCTTATGGCCTGCCCGAGTGTCTTTAAGAAGATACTGGATCCGGGGGTAATAGGACGGGTGAGTGACGAAAGTCAGGGCAGGATAAACTGCCAGGGCTGGGGAGGTGGGGTCAGCATTTGTTAGAGTCTGGTCTCCTAGGCTTAGCATAGGTTGAGCCTGTTTGCAAGGGATGGGGCCCCCTCGGACTCTGGATCGATGTCAAACGACTACTGTAGTCATCGTAAAACTTTTAGTATCCTCTCATGTTGTCCCCTCCTTTTGGGTGGCGATGATGAAGTGAACCTCAGTGCACCTGAAGGATTGGTAACACTTGGCACACATTGGTGATGAATCAAGATGGTCGCAATAAAAAGTCAAAGCTTTCAAAAACTTTAAAATTAATTATACTCTTGATATAATCGTAATTAAATCACCCTCTCCGACCCTCTCGGCACAGTTGTTCACACGGCGGCACTCGCTGGTACGCTACGACAGTACGCTTGTACAACAGCACGCTTCTATGGCAGCAGGCTTTCATCGGCCTGCTGCATGCCGCTCGGCTTGCAGCATTCATTCCAACGACGATCTATTGCTTGCACGATGAGCTGGGCTCACGGACAGTGCGCCCCCTCGTGCTCTTCACTGCACATGCGTTTTGCACCCTGCACGACGTCCACGACCACTGACTGGGCGCTGTAAATTTGAGACCCTCCGTGACACCTTCGTTAGGAAATGGCTTCCAAAAAAAACTCGTTCAACTGGTGCGACCCCAACCTCGACGATGGAGGAACTCATAGAGGCGCTGTTGGACGCTAAGGTGGTTGAGGCCCTCACGGACACCTTGTCACCCTTCATCAAGAGTATGAGTGACGATCATGTTATGAAGCGTTTTGCAGAGCTTGACAAATCAGTCGTCGAGCTCAAAAAATCGAGGGATTCTATGAAGCTGGAAACAACGCAGCTAAAGAAGTCGAACAAGGCCCTAAAGGAAGAAAATGTTTGTCTTCAGTTGCAGGTAACCGACCCGCACGTCGCGGCTCGAGAGCCTCGAGACATATTTGAGTTCTGACAATTTAATAATAAAAGGATTACCGAAAAAAACTTACGCAGAACAGGCTTTTGGCAACTCTGGCGACGCTTCAGATCCCACAAGCCAGCCCACTGTCGAAGAGGTTGTAATCGAGTTTTGTCGCGATGCTTTCAAGGTTAACGTCTTGCCTCTGGACATTTCCACTGCCCATCGCATGAAGGCTGGTCCCTATGACAAAACCAGACCGGTTATTTTTTGTTTCACGAATCAGCACATGCGCAACAATGTTCTGCACGCCAAAAAATCGCTCAAGAATGCGATTCTACCAAACCTCATCTACATCACTGAGCAACTTACGAAGGCGGCCGACGCCCTCTATTTCGAGTCTCGTAAGCGACTGCGCGAGAAGAAACTGTCATCCGCGTGGACACGCGACGGACTGATGTTTGTCAAGTTTTTCCCGGACGCGGGAGAGAAACCTACTCGGGTGAAGAATCCACAGGACCTTAATATTCCCCGTTAGTAATTTTTTGATGAATCTCAAGCCCGTTGTCAAGTATCTGCATTTTCCTCTTTATCAAGCAGCTATGCACGCAGCAGCAAGCAGCATAGCAAGCAGCTATTTGACCGAAGAAAAATTGCATGAATTTTTCCGTTTTGAAAGTGAGCACGGTTCCAATGTTTTACATATTAACTGCCTCTGAACAAAAATTCTGCTGCATTCAAAATCTGCTTAGTTCAGTGTCTGGTAAGCTCTCTGCGATTGCTGTGACGGAAACATGGCTTACTGAATTGTCTGAGGATACATTCAAACTCAGTGCTTATAATTTTGTCTCAAAATGTCGCAAAAATAAAATAGGAGGTGGTGTTAGTCGTTATATTGACTATGATTTTGCATACCAAATTCGCACTGATGCTTCTCCTATGAATGATTGTATTCAATGTGTTTTTGTTGAGATTGAGCAGAAGCCGCCCACCAAATACAGACATATCCCTTTTTCAGAACTATTGAGGGTTTTGAATAAAATTGTTAGTAGGAAACCTAGATTTGCAGGCGTTTTTAATCAAAATTATTATAATCTGACGTTCAAGCACAGACTGGTGAATTCTTGAATTGTCTATATTTATCAACAGCATTTTTTTACAGTGAAATATCCGATCACTTCCCCGTGGCGATCCACATCAGCATGAAACTTGCCAAAAAAGCGCCTGTCTTGGAATATAAAAGATATTTTTAATAGACCAAAAAAATTGAGGTGTTTAAACGCGAGCTTAGCAATGTAGATTGGAGCCCTGTGTATGATGAAATTGAGAATAGTCTAGATCCGACAAGTTAATATTCACTTTTTCCTAAAACCTTTTTATAAATGTTTTAAAAAAACTTCCCCCTGAAATTTGTAAGTTAGCCAATGCTAACTCTTCTCGATATATTTGGATTGCTAAATCATCATCATCATTTGCGTTTTACGTCCACTTTTCCGTGTCAAAACAGGTTGGACGTTTCCCACGATGAGACTCCCCCACAACTCTCGATTCTTTGCCATCTCTCTATTCATGCCTCGC
>JAQIWG010008367.1:0-11486 GCA_034695025.1 Chamaedrilus cognettii | reverse complement strand
ACGAAATTAAGCACCTTTGCCAAGGGTGCACGAAGTGATTCAAAATCTTTTGCCGCGGCCGGGAATCGAACCGACTCTCTGCCACACTCGCAATCCGAAGTCCGCGACCACTCGGCCACAACGCTTCGCCAGCGTTGTAATACTACATACATGTATAGTGCAATAACTTTAGAATTGTTATGGGAACAGTAGTGTGAGTAGTTGTGACCGTTTCAATTTTCTATCAATCAAGCGGCAAAGGAATATGATTAACAACTAAAGACATCTGCACAAGGTTAGATTAAACGGACACAGTTAAGGAAGAGTGTACTGGTCAACTGAAGCCTACTTGCTCCCCTCTCATTGCAAACAAAAAAGGGGTTCTTACGGGACTTTGTACAGGAGGCCTATTTAATGTCAGACCAACTGAAGAAAAGAAAAATGATTTATCTCCTACTGCATGGGTTGTAGAACGTAGTATGACCCACCCCCCCCCCCTCCGAGGCAGGTTATTGTATGGGACAACGCCTATTTATGCACGGTGCATCAGTGATGATCGTGTAATAATTTAGACCATATTTTGATTAGTAATTGTGCCAAGTATGAAGAATATTCATGTCGTTTACATTTGCAATAATTGCAAAACTATTTCTCCAACTACAAAATTGACAGGTTATTTGATATACCCCGCCGTACTCTATCTATTAAGCTAGCTGTAGAACAACAAGGGCAAAGGAATATGGTTACCATCTAAGCAAATACAACTCGAAAACAACTCAAACGACTCTAAAAACAAAAATAACTAGCACTTACAATAGGGTTTAGCATTGTAGGCCTACAGCATTAATACAGCTATTTTTGGATGTTTAAAACATACTTTTCTGTTATTGTCAAAAGCGTTTTACGGAAGCGGTCACACACTAGCGTTTATCGAACTAGCTTAATGTAGAAGAGGCTTTGTGAAAACTGCAACGAATATGTTAATCAATGCAGCTGCTGTGCTTAGTTCTCTTGCGTCGCATTAGTTGATTATAGTTCGCCCTAAGTGCCTGTTCGCTGAAAGAAACTCGAATTGATCGGCGGCACGCCCGCTCATGCATGTCACGAAGCACTTTACTTCAAAATCTCTCGTGACGAGTACGCTCATGTAGATCTGGTAATCAGAACTTCATGTGTTCTGAGTCTTCTGACTGACGCAAGAGCCACTACCGACAATGATGTACGCTGGATATTGCTGAGGCTAGTCCACTTCTGAACTTGGGAAGGCCGATTGGCGGATCCACGGAAAAGGGGGAAGGGGGTGCGATGGGGGCAATTGCCCCCACTGAACTCTGTTTGGGCGCGGAAAGGGGCAATTGCCCCCCCCCCCGAAATAGGAATTTATAATGCAGTGGAGGGGGCTTTATGGGAAATCGCCCCCCTAGAGTGCTGTTTATGCAGAACGTCGTCCCCTCCCAGAGCGTCTGGAAAGCGAAAATTGCCCCCGTAGAAAATTACCCCATGTAGAAAAATGAAAAGATGAAAGTCTGAGGATAACAATTTTCTGTCAAACCCTCTCCCCCCCCCCCGCTCACGAGTTCTGCACGGAAATGGAAAATTGACCGTTTTTGGCTAAACCCCCCCCCCTCAGTATGAGGAGCTGGATCCGCCCTTGGGTCGGCCTACATGCTAAGCATACCCTTGAATTGTCGAAGCTAGTGTCAATCTGGAACAAATTTTCAACATCAAATCAGAAACTACACAAAATATACAAAATCCTGTTGTACGAGTTTATGAATTTGGAATGATCCCGGCGTATTTCAGAATTAGTATTCCTCGATTAGTTACCAGTGTAGCGCGACACTGTGTGATAGCTCATCTTTCGTTGGCAGCTTTATAGGCATACATGCATTGAGAGGCTGCATTCACTTCAAAATGACCCATGACCCTTTTCATGACGTCGCCATCTATGATGACGTCATTATGCGTTTTTAGAACTAGACATTTTGTAGTGTATACATATGTTTTTTTATAAATAATATCTATTCTATTAATAAGATGATATTTTTTTAAATCAATAAATCTAACATTTGTGCAGATCTGTCCGTCCAATTTCACTGATTTTCTCTCTAGGTTTTTGGGTATTCCCCCAAATTAATTTCCCTTGGATGCTGTAGGATATGGATAGGCCTTTAGCTCCTTACGATGCTTAATTTTAAATCTTTTGGCAAAAGTATCCTTTTCTTCTCAATATCATGGGGACTCAAAACAACACTGCCTCTTGTGTTAGGGCACACTATTCACAAAAATTTGAGACTATTAAAAATATCACAATGATTATGATAATTTTTGTAGGGGTGTTTTATTTAGTTTCTGTCTGTGTGAATTACTTCAGATCAATCAGATCTTTGACCATCTGAGCGTGATGAAGCATTTCCCAGGACCAGTACTGTTGCTTGAGGAAGATCAGTATATCAGCCCGGATGCTTTGCTCGTGCTGAGGCAAATGTTTCGCTTGAGATCCAAGTGAGTGTACTAGTGATTCTTTGTTAACTATAATTTGATACTTTAGATTGTTCTGATGTGCAGTGTTGTTTTTTCCTGAAATTGTTTGCATCAAAGATAAAGTTTAATATTGAACGACAGTTAAGTTTTAATTTGAAGTTGACTAGGCCTATTCTTGCAATGCGATGCAATTTGATAATGTACACAAGGACAAATTAATTTTCATTGTTCCGTAAAAGATCTGTCTGAAATAAGCTACATGCGAGAAAATTTTGAGGCATGCCTTCACGTTGATTATTGTGTGACCATTATTATTGACCATAACCCAGATGACTTCATTGAAATGTGCGCTGCTCTTCAATGCTCAGGTGACGCCCATAGTATCCTGTGAGATATCTGATGATTGGATAATTGTCACATGATCCGTGATTGGACAATTACGATATCTTGTGACCTGGGGCCTCATTTATGTACATTTCTTAAGATTTTCTGAAATCTTATCGTAACTGAAATTTAAAACAAATAAAATTCAATGGCCGACCGCCTTGACGTCATCATTCGGTTTGCGCGCGACCGTGCGGAGTTTCCAATAAAAAAGATGAGATTTGCCAAAGATTCTCTTAAGACAATCTTACGACTAAGATTGTCATAAGATATCTACGTGAATGAGCCCCCAGGCAAATTAATTGAAAGAAATATTAACCAATCTTCTTAGACATAACATAAGATACACGAATATGGTCTATATATTGGCTGTGATAAAGCATTGTCGGGGTTAATTCTGAGAAAAAAACGGGAGGTAAGTACATCAAAGTATTTCTGATGATTCTATGGCTGGGTGAATGCAAGTTTGCATGGTTTCAGAGTCTGTCGAGATTGCAGCATTGTCAGTCTTGGGGTGCACGACAAAAATTCACAGTTTGGAATCCTGAGCGACAAGGTGAGCCACTCTCAATTTTACTCAAGCAACAATTAATTACTTAATATTGACAAATTTCTGTTATAGAATTAATCAGGGCTGCAGATTGTGGGAAATTTTGGAGGTTCACATCGCTCCCAAAATTGTTAAAAGAGTTAATTTTGACATGGCAGCCTACTACGTTATGCGAGAAGAGTTATGATATCTTTGTTATATCGTAAGTTTGAGATTAAAATAACTAGGAAAATACATGTACATCTGATATGAAGCACAAGGCATTAGATTTTCTGAATAATACTGTAGAACATGAACTTTTTGCTGCATGCTATTTTGGCGGTTTTGCCTCCCATAAATTTCGCTGCACTTAATTTTCACGTTTTTGAGGACTCCCCATTATAATAGTTTCTGCAGCGGTGTATTTGCGGCACGTATTTTTTGCGAGTTTTCCCGATTTGCAAAATTCGCGTAAATGACACGCACGTGAAAACTTAATGTTTTGCAGTATGTTTTGCGAAAAGTCCTCTCCCAACCCAGCAATTCACGACCCAGCCTTGGGTCGTGAATTCTGTTGCGATGCGCAGACTAATACAACCCCCTGAGTGAAGTCAACTTGAGCCTGGGGCCCTGTAATTTATAATTGAGGCCTCAACTCTTTTAAAATCTCTTTATGAAATAGGCTTGTGAAACTTGATTTAGTTTGGGCTTAAAGCGCCTTCACACCTTTGATCAAAACTAAGAAAGTTTTGTCGTTAAAGACAAAGATCCTTAGAAAACTCCTCAAGCCGCCGACTGCTTGCGGTCGTTTGTCTTTACGCGCAGACCTGACGTCATCATCTCTTAACGACGAATGCTGCATGCAGCATTCTATTTGTTAAGGTCACAGTGATCTGTGCCTATTCGTTCGAACGAACTTCCTTCGTTTTGGTGAACTTCCTTCGTTTTGACCGAAAGGTGTGCGGGCACCTTGCTCTGTTTCTTATCACACCGTGACTGAATATTGATGATGTTGATTGCGGTACGCTGCAGGTGGAGGTAATGCATTGGGCGTCCAACAAGAACAACATGGGCATGGCGCTGGACAGAAACGTTTGGGAAAAAATAAAAAAATGCGCTGACGTAAGCCGACTTAAATGTCTGATTATACTATATGGCAGTTGTTGTTGTTGTTGTTTTAGCCCCTTGCACGGAAAAGGTGATGCCCCATTGCACCAGCTGATGGTCGCTGGTGGTGGTTCCACCGTATCTGGTAGCCATCGTAGAAACACTTGTGGCTGACGAATTTAAACCACCTTTGCCAAAGGGTGTACGAAGTGACTCTAAAATCTGAGGCCGGGACTCGAATCGGCAACTGCCACACTCGTAATCCAAGACCGACCTAGACTCCTGGGCCACGACGCTTCGTCCTGCCATATGGTGGCAGCAGGGGCAGGGCTGCTGGGCACAGTTTAATATTATGTCCGGGAGTATATGGCAGTGCTATTCAATAGGCGTCCCGTGAACCAAATCCGGCCCCAAAGGGCCTTGAAATGACCCCTGCCGTCGGTGTATTACAGTGCAAAATATGAAATGTGGAAATATGTTTCGATGCAGTGAAATTTATCAATACACTTTTTGAATATGTGTGTATTATAAAAAATTTATCTCAAATACAGATTTACTAACAGCCGTATTGGCGTATACATATTGAATGAATATGTACGAATATTGTAATAATGGCCATGTATTAAAAATATGAACGGAACTTTCATAATTATTATTAAATTGAGTTGGCTCTAGGCCAATTCCGCTTTTTTAATGGCTCTGGCCCCGAAGCCAGTTTATCAATTTTGGGGATTCCCTTAACAAATTAATTAGTTAATTGAATTAGCCCTGCTACATATGGCCTGTATTGAATTTGTGAATTTCCCATGGGTTCATCAAAAAACAACATTGATGTAAATTCTATCACTTTTGGCAGGCAACTAATTTTGTGTTCCGAAAACTTGAATCAAATTGCAGCGTCAACATCGGCGTTAAAATCCGCACTCGCCAGTTGCAAAGGGAGATGCAAGGCATAAGACAGGAGTAACTTTGGATGGGGAAAAGTAAGTTTGTAAATGGTGTGAGGTTTCACGATTAAAGAAATCCTATCTTGGATACAACGCAGTCCATACATGTACTGGAGGATACTGATGACGATAGTCAGATCATCCATGTAAAAAACAGGAAAGAAAGAAAAAAAAAGAAGGCAGTGAGGTGGGTGAGAAAGTCCCGTGTGTGAGATCAGGTCACTTTTTCTAGTGAATATCGGATAAAAATAAATTAGAAGTGATACACTGTAAGAAATTCAAATAAGTATTAAGGCTAACAAAATGCTCAAAGTTAACGTCAGTTGTAGCGTAGCCATGCTACTAAGGTGGCTGTCTTTGGATAAATCACAGTGACATTGTGCAACAAACTGCTCAAAGTTTCACGGCCTATGCTTTCAATAATTAGTGTACACATGAAGTTGAAAGATCCATTGACATTCTGGTATTGTGCTTGCAGGCATTTTGTAATTATGACGACTACAACTGGGACTGGTCTTTGCACCTAGTGGGCATCGTCTGCTTTCCCTCACGTCTGAAGGTTCTCAGTGTCAAGTCACCGCGAGTGTTTCACATCGGGCAGTGGTATGTATAGATGTAGGCTGCTCTCGCTTTCGGTTATGAAATTGCAGTAAGTAGGTAGTTTTTTGGGAGTTCAAGGATCATGTGTAGACTGTAGTAACAGTCCGGCTCTGTATAGTAACACTGTAGTTACAGTCCGGTTCTGTGCTTCCGGGCCAAGAAAAGAATCACTCTGCCTACTTTAGTCGCTTTTTATGACTTGACCGGGGCGCTTTGGACTGCAAGCCAATTCTTTTTTCACCGTCTTGCAGTGGTTAAACAGGAGCGTGTTCGGAGATAGATCGCCGAGTGCTAAAAGTAGATAGACTCAAAAAGACACCAATTCCGTAGCTGAACATTCCTAAGTTGTAAGCCTATGTTGTCAGCTGGCGCTTATGAAAGTTAAAAATTTGAGGCAGACCCTCTTCACCTCCCCTCCCACAATTTTGCGAGACTGTTATATAATGGGGCTAGCCTAGTTGTTTTGGCTTTAATGCCCCCCGGATCGCTCTCTTTGATAAATTGACATTATTGAACTGCATTGACAACCACTACACCACAGCGAAGCGCTGTGGTGTAGTGGTTAAGGCTTTGGACTTTGGATTATAAAGAAATTTTGCAGACTGCAGACCAGCATAGGTCCTATGTGATTTTCTTTTTTGTCCGCATTATTTAATTTTTGTTTTCCAAGGTTGGACTAGATTTTCTGACGTCATCTGTCTATTGACTAGACAATATTGCGCAACTTTGTGCAACCTAAAAGCATACTTTCTCTTATAGTATAGCTAGAAGTGACTGAGGTAACGAGCAATACATTGTCCTGCAAAAGTTGCACTCACTGTAATTTGTGCAACAGTTATAATTGTGTTGTAGGTTATGCCTATTTATGCCACATTTTTTCAGATGTGTTGTCAGACTTTTGTAGCAATTAATACACTAAAGAGTTTATATCCGAAAAAAGCTTTGATATCAAAATCGAATATTACTAATTCACAGGTTGTTCGTTTGTAGTGGCTTGCACACCAAAGGCAAAGACTGTGATCCGAAAGCTACAGTGGGAGCGATTGAAACTTTGCTGATTAATTCAAAGGCGAGTTTGTTCCCAAAGAGCTTGTCGGTATTTGCGTTCTCCTCCAAACCGCTGCCGCCACCCAAACCGAATGGGGGCTGGGCGGACCCTCGAGATATGAAACTCTGCCTGGGGTTTACGAACAGTTCCTCTCATAGGTAGCGAAGATGATATAGTTAAGAAATCTGAAATTATACGAGAGTATTCTGAGAGTGTTCATATAATGATACGCAAGTTATACAGCGCTTAGGGCGTATGCAATGAACAAATTTGAGTCATTTTTTATGCCTGGAAACTAATAATATTATGTGCTTAGATTTAACATACGGCAGTTTATATTTGAAGGTCATGTGATCTATGAATGGGCCTCTATTGTTGATAACGTAGTTATTTTAAGCTGAACAAATATTTATCGATGAGATGATGTAGGAAAAGCTTCTTTTCTCTCTATAATAAGCTTTTGTGATTATGCCTGCATTCTTCAAAATGAATCTGTGATCATAAATACTGTAACAGTGTAACCTAACCTGGATGAATGCAGAGCCTAATGATCTGATTGGCCTTCTGCTGAATGTTAGTTATAGCATGTATCATTATGTGAATGAACTTATTAATGCTTGAATTTCTTGTAATTTAAATCAGCAAGTTTACATGACATATTATACAATATGTCAAGGCAATTCTTTGAAATTTTGTCCAAAGTGTTTCGTGTGTTTAGTTGGAATCAAATAGATAAATGTGATTTGTTTGATATACACTGTGTTCCGTTGAAAACTGAAGCAGTCGATAACTCTGTCAAAGGTTTTTGGATTTATCAAAAAATTTATTCTATATAACTTGGCACCAAGTTGAAAATTTGTACACAAATTAGAGGCACTTTTTCAAAATTATGTGCATCTAGACAAAACCCCCCAAAAAGTTGCCAACATTTGTTGCAAAATATTGTGTGCCTGCAGTCAAGTGACAAGCAGAGAACAAGAAAATTCAGTCAAAGCGTATGTTCAAAGTGTCCTCAGTCTACGCGGACAGACAGTCGACATTCCATGCCCGTAGAATCTTGACCGATAGTTATTGTTCAAACAACTGCCAATCTTCAAGCAGACACGTCCTCGGGTGATTGACGTCACGAATCTTATGTTAAGTATGTTAACTACACTCTTTTAGTAGAGTCTACATTCCATATCTGAAAGACCACGCCTTCGTCCACACGTTATGTTGGCGAACACGGAAAAACTTTGAACGCCAGCTGTGACAGAATATTCTTGACTGCCTGTTTGTCACTTGATCATAGGCATGCAATACTTCGCAACTTTTGCTGAAATTAAATTTTTCTCTACTTTTCTTTACATGCACGTTATCTTGACAAAATCCTTAGCACAGCAAAATTACAGCTGAATGTTAATAAGGCTGCTGTTGTCGTGTATAAAATTTTAGACAATCCGATAACCGTTGACCGAGTTATGACAACGTTTCGAGTGTTTCGATTTTAATTGGAACACGGTGTACTTACACTGCAGTTGTATAGAGATGTAATCGTGTGTGTTTGATAACGTGCCTTTATGTTCATTATAATGGCGAGAAAATTTATTTATCTTATTTTATATAGTTTGTGTACATTGTGTACTTATCTTTGATAGACTGCACAAAATCATTTTTGTATTCATTCGTTTATGTCTGTGAACGCTGTGATATGCCATAGCTTACCCATGAAGTGCACCTTTCGAGTCAGATATAATTTAGGCTGAGCTTTTCCATTTGTGTTAAAATTAAATCCGAGGTCATGACGTCATCACACCCAATGAGCGCACTGAACGCTTGATTTATGGTTAATTTAGAGCCATGTTATTGGTTTTTGCAGAATAAATCTAGGTTTAAAATTTTAACACTAGATGGAAAAACCCAGCCTAAGCGCTGGTTTCTCCAACACGGATTTAATTCACCTTTCAGGATTTACCCACCTTTTTGCATTGGCTAAATCCTGAACCACCATTAAATTCATGTTGGAGAAACCAGCCCTTATTAATGTCCCATACTATATTGTCCCGAATTGATCGATGCGCACCTATTACTACGAGACCGTGGCAGTTCTCAATGCTTTCGCTAAAATTATGTTCCTAATGATCGGTCGCTTGCATGCAAAAAAGCCATAGAGACGGCAATTCTGGGCATTGCTGGTTGTCGTAAATATTTTGCAGCACCTTTATCATTTCGTAGTGACATGCACAATAAGTCTACAGCGGACTGAACGTCGACAAGCACCAATTAATCATAAGTTCTCATAAAAGTGTAACGCGCTTCGTTGTTATGGACTCTGTAGGACAAATTTGAGCGAAATTACTTGGCTGTTGGAGCCAAATTACTAATATTTTGTTCAAATTTGAAACAGGACATTTGGTTCAAAGCGCGCAATTTAAAAAAACTTATTTTTAAAATATGATGCGAAGAATCTCAATCTTAAGTAAATCTGAAGTCAATCAGAATCTTTGTCAAATTTCCTACCGTTACTGAGAATTTTGAAGTAAATTCTAACAAAAATTGAGTTTCATGAAAAGTGTACCGATTTTGAAAATTTTGATTGCAGATTCGGGTTCCCCGTAGGCAATATGGTCCAGTTCGATACCTTACTGCACAAAAACCTACATGCACGTATTTCGTATAACAGTAGCGGTTCGTTTCTATGGACAATGTCCAGTGGGTCATTTCAAGTCGACGGTGTTACGATTGAGTTCGAGTTGAGTCAGCGTTCGACAAGTTAGATTCACATTCATATTCACATTCCGAATAATATTATAATGTCAAAACAGATCGACAACAGCAAAAATGTGAATATGAATGTTAATCTAACTTGTCGAACGCTAACTCAACTCTAACTCAATCGTAACACCCTCGACTGAAAATGACCCACTGGACAAGCTGTAGCCGGAGGTGCAAAATTTGTTCAATATTATTGACTGTCAAGCAACTCGCTACCAAAATTCTAAATGTACGTTGTGGATGTAGGTTGCACGTAGTATGGCTGTAGCAATGTCTTTGACTCCTTTCTCTGTTTCAGAGATAATAGTTGTGGTGTGAGAGTATTCAGTATTCAGCGATATTTATGGACAAACGCTGTTTTAATTACATGATTTGTATAGTAGTCTTGTATGGCTTATATAACATTTGCCCCCCCAACGATTGACTTAAATTTGTCTAAAAAAAACTCTCACTTGGATAAAAAATGGTTTTAAAAGGCATTTTTTAAACATTAGGCCTACGTTATTGTTGGATAAGAATCATGCAAGCTTAATCATTGGAAGAGTAGTGTTATGTATATCATATAGCCTGTTGGTCATTATTATTGTATTAATTATGGCTGTGAGTTACATGTATGAAAGGCCTCTAGACAATATTTAGAATGACCTATTAGAACGGATTTTTTAAAATCCGTTTTCTGCATGTAGTCTGCTGCACTTCTCCCGCACCTACGATTCAAGCAAATGATGTTTTTCCGTCTCCTTTTGCATGACATATTTTTGGTGCGTTAAAAGTGCAATATACATAGTTAAAACGTAGTTAAATAAAGTTGAAAACTTTTGCACAATAATTTTAAATTTAGTGCTACTATGCTCACTCGATAGCCCCGGCCTCCCGTCACCTCACCTCATCTCTATCCCACCACATGTTACCGTATGTTAATGCTATCAAATTTAAAAATAAGCAGTAAACATTTCCAGCAGCTTTTATATTTTTAGTCAAAAATTTGGCCAAACACAACCATTGCAACCTACAAATTGCCAAACATTACTAATATACATTGTCACAAAGTATCTGGCTGGCATCTTCTGTAGGCCTACCTAATCAACACTCGCGCATAGCTCAAAGGCATTGCGCCTGATGTCATTGCGTCCAATAAATTCATTCAGAAGTCTGTCCATCTGGAGACTGGCTACATGTTCTGGATACCCAGCCAAGACAACAAGATTACTTGTGCGCGGCTGAGATGTTCTGTTGCGCAAATAAGTCTTGATGCGTCTTAGCTCACTGAACGATCTTTCGGCAGTAGCTGTCGATGCTGGGCAAACGAAGTATAGCCGTATTAGTGTTATTACCTGAACAGGTAGAACAGTACTGTCAGTACATATAGATCATATAGTACATTACATAACAGATAGCAGTACATAGATAACAGCATAGATAACAGTACATATACATATAGTTCGAACAAGGCTAAGTTCATGGGAACGACGTTTAGAATTACTTTACTTCTTCCAATGAATGGATTCTAAGTCCAAACTTATCAGAATACTTTCCTAATATGTTCCGCTATCTAATCGAACTACATGTGAATGATGAATCTTTCGGCTGTAGTGAGATAGATTATTCAACACAACTTTACTTCCTAGAACGAGAACACATTTTAATACTTCGA
>JAQIWG010008366.1:0-11486 GCA_034695025.1 Chamaedrilus cognettii | reverse complement strand
TTGACGATGCTTGATTGCTAGGCTTAAAGCGAGAATTCCAACGACAGCCGCAGTTTCCCTTAGTATGAACTCTTCTTCCTCTACTGCCTCCCATGTCATCCATGACTATTGTTTTTATTTATTTCTTCCTTAAATTTGGAGGGATAGCTTTAAATTTTGTGCAAAGAAATGGGCCACGCCTCCAAACTCGCGCTGTTTCTCGCGGAAGATTGAAATTTTTCATAATCTTTGGTCTTCCATTACCTAAACAACGCACCCCCCACCTCCCAGTCCCGCTGATGATAGGAAAAGACTTGAAAACGCGCGCGAGTGCTCGCGCAAGATAGAACCATGTCATGTTCAATGTTTCGCTAGTTCTGGCCGACCGCGAGAAAATATATCGTCCATAAGCGAGAATTGCACCGCGAGATCTCGCTTTCTGCCATACATCTCGCAGTGGGCGAGATATCGCAGAAAGCGAGATCTCGCGGCCATTTCTCGCGCGTGGACACGGGGCTTGAGCGTGTCAATTATGGTTATTTTATGGTCATTTATTTGGGCCGCTTGCCCATGGGCCTACAATCAGATCTTTGAAACTTAAATTTTATTATAAATTGGCTAAAGGAATTGATAGATATTATATTTATCATTTTCTGTAAATAGTCCGACACAGAATTGAGTGACTTACGCTATAATTATGATTTCTATTTTTCTCCTTAAGCTCATGGATATAAACGGTACATGTTTCAATATTTTGAAAATATATGACCTAGAACTTTCCTATTAGTATTATTCTGATCATTGTTGACTTTGTATGGTCAAATGTACGTAACGCTATAGACCTTACTCTTTTTTAAGTGTAGCCAGCCTATATGGCTTTTTCCCATTCGTCAGAGAGACCGCACGCCTTAGTGTTTGTCTTGAGAATATCGCGATATCTCTTGTGTTGGCCTCCCTGATGTTGTTTTTCTTGCTCACGCTCGCAGTATAACACGCTGTGGCAGCCTAGTCTCATCCATCCTGATCACATGTCCAACCCATCGTAGCTGCGACGCAATAATCATGGCCTCGACAACGCATGTTGGCTCTTTGAAGAACGTCGATGTTACTAATGCGGTCCTGCCATTTGATTGACAGAATGCAACGTAGGTGGCGTTGATGAAACTGCTCAAGAGCTCTTATGTGTACGATAATACAGCCACGACTCGCAGCCATATAGTAGTGTTGTTAACACCGCTGCTCGATAGACTGAGATTTTTGTTCCAATGTTCACGTCAAGTGAGTTCCAGGCTCTTTTATACAAGCGACAATACGCCTGGCAAGCTTTCGCAGTTCGATTTTTTATTTCATCATCAATGAGCGCATTGTTTGAGACTACGCTTCCAAGGTAAGTAAAATTATCAACCACTTTAAGCGTGACATCCTTTATTTTGATTTTGATAACCGGTGGAACATTTGGTTTTTCTGAGGCTGGTTGGTACGAAGCTTCCGTATTCTTCAGACTTACTATCAAGCCATACGAGTCACAGGTGTCAGAAAACTTATCTACTATAATCCTACAGATCGTCTTGTGTGTGGGCAGCCAGAGCGCAGTCATCAGCACACAGCAGCTCTTGGATTATTTCTCGCTTTACTTTAGTCGTGGCTCTAAAGCGCGAGAGATTGAACAATTTTCCGTCCCTGCGAAATCGAATGTATATACCTCTTTTGCAGTTTCCTGTTGCTTGAACTATAGCAGCAGCAACAATGAATATGCCAAACAGCACCGGAGCAATGACGCAGCCTTGTTTGACGCCGTTCGAAACGCCGAATGGTTCGGTTAGTTTGCGCCGGCTGATACCCTCGCCTGCATGCCATGTAGGCTTTGAAGCACTTGTATGAAATGAGGCGGGCATCCATATTTGGATGGTACTTGCCACAGTCCAACTCTACTAACGGTGTCGAACGCCTTTGTGAGGTCGACAAATACAGCATAGAGATCCATGTGTTGCTCGCGACACTTTTCCTTGAGTTGCCGAAATACAAACACGCTGTCAGTGGTGATTCTTCCTGCACGGAATCCACGCTGCACACTGCGATTCAGGTAGGACGCCTGATGTATATGACTACCTATGTATACTGCCTATGCATATTTATGCTTGCTACACTTTGTGTGAATAAAATATACATAATATTTAAAAAGTGCGATATGTATCAATTTGTACCGTATGACACTAGTAGTTCGGCCTCGAAAAATGGTTAACTTACCAACGATGAAATTCAGACATTGTAGTGCTCGGATATCTAAACCACTAGCCTAACAAGAAGGTTATATCAAAGAAGCTCATTGAGTATTTGGGACTAAATTTAACTCTGGTTACTGTTCGCCGTGTTCCGTCGGTTGTTTCACGTCCTTCCTGTCTACCAGAACCAATCCTGTTTCCTTAAATCATTAATCTTGTCCACATGTACCTGATTCAATCCCGTTTACTTTAATCAATCTTGTCTACTGAAATCAATCCTGTTTGCTTTAATCAATCCGGTTTATTTAGTCAGTCTTGACCATTTTAATCAACCTGATGTCGTAAATGTTTCGCACGTCGACTATTACTGTAGTTTATTAGCAAGAATATCTTGAATGCGAATTGGTTAGTCCGGCTAGAATTGGTTACGAATTAATTAGTCTGGTTTGCGCATAGATCTGGCTAAAGTTAGCTTAGGCTGCTTTACCTAAACTTAAGCTATAGAAACCTGCAGGCCCCGTAGGCCTGTACCTAGGCCTAGGTAGTCAATATTAGGCCTATACGTATGCCCCAGGCGCCGGTGTTACTCCATACTGATTCGTGCAGCATGAGAGGGCCTAGGCATCGTGACGTGCAATTAGACTCGTTCAGTCTACTTCATGATATAAAAGAGTTGAGATTTCTAAAGAACGTACACTGTACTTCATTATTATTCTAAAATAGTCTTTTGCAATAATTATCAGGCATTTAAAAATTCAAGAATGATGTCTTATTCATTGTAAAAATAGAAAAAATGCCCGCATGAGCCACATTCCTTGAAAGAAGCCATCAAGAAGGTATGTGTGCTGCCTACTGGGTCAAGAGAAGATCAGACGACGACCACTCATGCCAATAGTGTGGAGGGGGGCATGGGGGGCAATGCCCCCCTGCTGGGGCCTCTGCTCCCTCTGCAGGGGGGCAATGCCCCCCTGCTGGGGCCTCTGCTCCCCCTGCTCTCGAAAAAGTTAACATTAGCCCACTACTTGTGAAAATTAATGCTTGTGAATGACATTTATTAATTATTAATTCTTTTTTCAAAATATCATGCTACCGTACAAGAAAGACTGTGTTTTCTATTTGGCGTAGCCTATCATTCATTTTAAGACTTTTCATCATTGACCAGAATAAATGAACAATACCATAAATTTATGGGACTTAAATATCAATCAACGCAGAGTTCATGTCTAAAGTTGTTTATATAATGAAATTGCAAACGTGATTTTGGATATTCGTTATATCACGCTTATGTTTAAAAACGCATTATTTGATATACGTTGTTTCGATGAAAACGGGAACACTTTAAACTTGTCATAACTCGGTCAAACATTATTCGATTGGTCTGAAATTGTACTCGCAACAGCCGTAGCCATATCTACACCAATACGGAAATTTGTAGAGAAATTCGACTAGTTTTGACACAATTATGGCTGTTTTAAAAACTGTACCGAGAAAAGAAGTTTCCAACATTAGTTACTGCGCGCTGTGTGCCTGTGTGCATGTGTAGTCAAGTTACAAATAAGTAGGCCATACATTTAATCACAGCTGATGTTCAAAGTGTCTTCGTTGTTCGCGTACACATGACAGAAGACAATGTCATGGTGGTTCTATCCGCGTGGACCTCAGATATGGACTGTGGAGTCTACATATCTTCTGGAGGAACATGTTTATCATTCTGGCCTGCGTGACGCTAATAACCCGACGACTCGTCTGCTTGAAAAGCGGCAGCTATTTTATCACAGTCGCATATCAAGCAATCATATAGTAGAGTCTTCTGTCATGTGTACGCGAACAAGGAGGACACTATGAACATCAGCTGTGACTAAATTTCTGCACTGCCTGTTTGTAACTTGACAGTAGGCACACAACGGGCAGCAACTAATGTTGGAATCTTTTTTTTCTGTACCGTTTTTAAAACAGCCATAATTTTGTCAAAACTAGTCGAATTTCTCTACAAATTTCCAAATTGGTGTAGATATAGCTAAGGTTGTTGTGAGTAGGGCCTGGATGGGGTCCATGCAGACCCTACAGTCGAGGGCCTGGATGGGGCCCATGCAGACCCTGCAGTCAGGGGCCTGGATGGGACCCATGCAGATTCTGCAGTCAAGGGCCTGGATGGGGTTCATGCATACCCTACAGTCAAGGGCCTGGATGTGGCCCAGGTCCAACAGTCGAGGGCCTAGATGAGACCCAGGTCCAACAGTCAAGGGCCTCGATGGGGCCCCATGTAGACCCTGCAGCAAAGGGTCTGGATGGGGTCCATGCCCTAGAGTCGAGGGCCTGGATGAGCCGATGCCCCATCCAGAATCCTTGTTGTACTAAAGTCTACAGTCAAGTCTGGATGGGGTCCATGCCCTAGAGTCGAGGGCCTGGATGGGGTCCATGCCCTAGAGTCGAGGGCCTGGATGGGGTCCGTGCCCTAGAGTCGAGGGCCTGGGTGGAGGAGTCAGATCGACGACGACGATCACATGGACGCAATGAGCGCCTTGCAGCCCTCTGTCGCGTGCGAGAGAACACTCTCCGCTAGCTCGTACATCCGGTCCACGTTCTGAACATTGCGCACCCAACCAGCGATTATCACACGCACAGAAAACAAGACACTTATCAAAGAAACGACGCAGAGGTTATTTTGCAATGCTGCAAATAGCTTGGCTGCGCTATGAAATAAAAATGCTAAATGCGATAGCATATTGCAGCAAAGAACTGTTCATTTGATGTTAAACTGAAATACATAAAATCACATGTACATGTATACCGTGCAGTGTATGTTCCACGACTTCAAAGCAAAATAATGCAACGTTAAGAGAATACAAAAGGATAATTTAATGCATAATATCATATAAAAGATTTATATTTCTTAGAAATAAAGTGATAGGCCTATAGGCTACTATTTGCATTAGTATAGCATATCGTCACATATTATTTGACATACACAAATTTTAAGACACAGTAACGCACCCTTGTATGTAGATATATAGCTTAAACGACAATAATATTCAAACAAATTGGCTAATATGCCCAATTACGAACTGCTGTTGCTGAAACAAAAGATGTAAAAAAAGATTAGGATTAATGATGTATTTTATTACTACCTCTTCCTGAAAAAGCTGCTGTAGTACTGGATCAGCGAAATGAA
This sequence comes from Chamaedrilus cognettii, assembly GCA_034695025.1. Classification (NCBI taxonomy): domain Eukaryota; kingdom Metazoa; phylum Annelida; class Clitellata; order Enchytraeida; family Enchytraeidae; genus Chamaedrilus; species Chamaedrilus cognettii. Next base: position 6,113 of record JAQIWG010008366.1, on the reverse strand, counting down.
TGGGGGCGTCGAACTTCTGATTCATTTCGTCCGCCTTTTGCAGAAAGGACACAAACTTAATATAGCCTAGCATTACATGATCAAAACATTGTGCCTGACATGCCGTTAAACTGTGTCCGGCAGCTGTGTCCCTGCTGCCACCATTGGGCAGGTTGGACGGCAGGATCGATAGGCATCCGGTCTGTAAAAATATGCTCCAACAGGCCACGGACAAAACAAAACACGACCTTGTGCTCGTGGCTCACCCCGGTGCATGTCTTTGAGACGATGCTCGGGTCGGCGGGTGCTAAGTCGGACTGGTGGCGGATAGGAAGGGCGGGGTAACCTGCCGGGACTGGGGAGGTGGAGCCAGAGTTTGGTTGATGCTCTGTCTTATCGACTGTCGGGGCCACCGCAGACTCTGGACCGATGTCATCATCTTCTTAATTTGTTAAGTGTCGGCTTAATCGCCTCCTCTCCCTGAAGCCCCATCAGTCTCCCAATGTGCCTTCGTGGGGCCAGGGCACGTGAGAGCGTGTGTCCGTGGTGGCAGACGTACAACCTGTGGTAGTATGGAGAAATGGACCGGAAGAACGGAATGATGATGATGATGGAAGCAAAAAAAATCGTCCCAGAAGCACTGATGTTATTTTCGGAGATATAGGCTAATTATTTATGTGTAGGCTTATTTGAACTTCGACACTTTTTAAGAAAACGGCGAGGCCTAACTATTATGGAGGCGAACTTCAATTGTTAAATACTTTTTAAATGCTGTGCTCATAAAAAGAATAAAAATTATTCTAAATTTCAAAACAAACTTCTTCAAAAATGTGAAAGTTTGATGAAAGTAAATAATTTAACTGTTAAAAAAATTAAAGAACCATTATAAATATGTATTATTTTTCTTTAGTAGTTTGTGATTTTGTATAATTAACCTATGTTTAATGGAAACAAGGGGCTAACGCGTACAAGCATCAAAACGCCTTTAGTAGGTGTTAATGTATTGTCTGAAAAATTGGCTTTTTGAAAATGCTTCGTAAATTAGACTGTGAAATTAATTGAAAATTCACAATTTCGCCACAAATTATCTCAATTGAAAACCTGGAAAAATCGTGTAAAAATATTTAAATTTGGTTAAGTAATAGCTGGTATGTTAGTCGGCTCATCTTTTCTGAGGTATTTTTTTTTTGCCCAGAGGTGATTGACTACACCATGTCTCAAAAGTGAAGGACGCACTGAATTTCTTCAATATCTACGGAACGCAGTAGGCGTCGTCAATGAAAGTTTTACCACTTGAACTTGGATCATTGCTTCATATTTCATCCAATTTTCGTTGAATTTCATCAAAGCAATTTTAAAATACAAGTAGTCAAAGTTTCCCTACAAGAAAACGCGTCAACCAAGCTGGGAAGCTGCTTAATTGCCGTTTGCTCCTTCCATAAAAGTTAATAATTGTTCACACTGCTTCAACGACGAATGCTGTTGGAAGTTTAGTCTTTTCTGACGCGTTTTCGTAACAAGCACCATGCTGCTAAATTGTGATAATTGACGATGCGTCACTTTGATGCCCAGCGCTTTTGAGTCATTGTTCTCTTGTACCTCTCTTCTATCGTTTCACGTGCATGTTGGAACCAAATCATGTTGAAACATGAAGTTTACATTCCAGAATTGCTAACTATTGAATTGGAATATGAAAGAGATTATTGCCACAAAAAATTTCGATGCAAATAGCACTTAAGCAGTTTTCCAGCTTGGTTGACTGTTTTTTTGTATGTCAAATTAGGCGTGCAAAATTTATCTTTTTAACTACTGTCCTTTTAACTCCTTTGATAAAATTGAACGAATATTATTACACACAGCATTGTGCAAGACGGTGTTACAAAAACCAATTAAGTAAGTACCTAAATCTGCTCCCAAACCGCCTTTTTTGATCACGATCTCTGATATTTTTAAGGTACTGAATAACCTAACCTTGGAAAAATATATGGGGGAGCTTAACTGCAGATTAGACTTGAGAGGGCGTTACTTTCTTGTCTTATGTCCGCATTCACAGCTGTGAATGATAACATTTCCATATCTTCTGCAGTGCTCAGTACGGACTAGAAAATTTTATACTTGAACATTTCTCAACCCGTTTTATCAGTAAATAGTTTGCCCCCCCCTACTCGTCAAAATAGTCTACGATCCTGTGGCCTGCGGCCCCAACCAGTAGAGGTTCCAGCGTTCACAACAAGGGGGGCCTAGCAGGACTTAAGCTTCCTGGAAAGCTTTTCCTTGCTATACAAAACTCATGACCGAGGAGAGGGGAGGGGTGTTGACGAAACGATTTCCTCACTCGCAGTAACTCACAACAGGAGGGGCGGCATTCTTTATACTTCAAATTCATTTTGAAACCAAAACACAAGGTTCTCACAGGCTTCAAACACCGAGAGAAGGGGCGCTTGAAGGGACTCACCTTCAATGTAACTGGGGGGGGGCTTGAAAACCAAAACAGGGGGGATTTTAACCCCTCAAAACTCTCACCCTATACCGTCAATTTCAGCTCTGAATAGATATTGCTTCAATCAACTGGGCGGGGGAGGGTTTGCAACCCCATAAGCTCCCTCTGTCCCCCCCTAGAGCCTCCACAGGAACTGACCGTAATCGACCCTTACCATGCTCTGGCGAATGATGCTGCTGCGCTCGTCGGTGACGCAGCGGAAGAAGACGGACGTGTCGCAGCCGATCTCCGTGTTGTCCCCGTCCATGATCAGCGAGGGGCTGGGGCAGCGGCCCACGGGCAGCGTCTGCAACACAGGACCCACTGCACGGGGCAGTGCCCCACGGGGCAGCGTCTCATGGAGCAGAGCTCCACGAGACGTGCCTGCAATGCATCAGCGAGAGGCAGAGGCAGCGCCCCACGGGCAGTGTCTGCAACACATCAGCGAGGGACTGGGGCAGCGCATGCAACACAGGCACGGGGCAGCGCCAGACGGAGCTGTGCCTCATGGGGCAGCGCCCCACGAGCAGCGCCTACAATATAGAATCCAGTGCACAAAAGCTATGTCTTGCCATAGAAATTAAATAAAATTGCCACCTAACCACTCAACTCTATCGTTCACTAAGCAACTCATCCTTTCGTTAAGCAACCAACGCTGACGCAGAGCAACTCCTTGACTTCCCAAGCTACTCACCCTATCCCTAAGAGACCACGCTACCCGCTAAGCAACTTACTTCTCGCTTAACAACTGACCTCTCGTTGAACAACTGACCTCTCGCTGAACAACTTACTTCTCGCTAAACAACACACCTCTCGCTGAACAACTCACCCATTCGCTGAACTTTATCTTGTCGCTGTTGCTCACGCAGCTGTCCTTGGCGATCTCCTCGAGGCTGATGAGCTTCTGCTGCATCAGTCTCACGATGCGGGCGCACTCCTGCAGCCTCCTCTCCTCGTGCTTCTCCTCACTGTCCGTCTGATCAAACAAGCAAGTTCACCACAGCTTCTCCTCACTGTCCATCCAATCAAACAAGCAAGTTCACCACAGCTTCTCCTCAAAGTTTGTCTAATCAAATCAGCAAGTTCACCACAGCGATAGACACTAATTACATGTACACTTACCTCCCTGCGCCCCATCCCAGTCTAGGGTCATTTTCTAAACATCAGTATAGCGGTTCCAGCCTTCCACTGCACGGGGGGGGGGGGGGTGGTTCAGGGAGAGCTTGGCTTCTAGGACTCAAGCCACCTCGACGACTGAAATTTGTCAGTGTCGTTATAAACTTACAACCGTGAGGGGGGAGGAGCCACAGAAATTGCTGGCGTGCAATACGTAACAAACACCATTTTCGTAAAACTTCTTAGCCATTTTTTGGTCGTTTTTCACAAGGAATATAACATTTCAGAGACTTCAATCACCGAAAAAGGAAAGCATCAAAGAACTCTCCTACATCTAGATTTCTGCTGGGCGGAGGACTTGAAAACCAAACCAGGGACTTGACTCCCCAAAATCAAAATTTGATAATGTAAAAATTTGAACTTTGATGGACTTTGCTTAAATCAACAGAAATTGTTCTGAGCCTTGAAAACCCTGCAATCCTCCATTAGGCCCCCGGCCCTAGAACCGTCACTCAAGGGCGACCGCACATTGATGCAAGGGGGTGCATTTGCACCCCCCTGCAAAAGCAGTTTGCATGCACCACCCTGAAAAAGATTCTGTCAGCACCCCCCCTTCCCCGCTTGAGACTCTTGCGTCCCTGGATTGTAAAAGTGTGTTTTGCACCCCCCTGAATCAAATCCTGCGGGCGCCCATTCCGCCACTGCTACAGACATTGCCTGGTGCTTCTCTGTGAGTTCGTTGGAGAGGCGGAGCACGTAGTCGCGGTCCTTGAGCAGGCCGACGTCGCGCATCTTCAGCTCGTGCCGCAGCGGGTAGAAGCGAAAGTCACTGTCCGTGCTGCAGCAGCGTACAACAGTCACCGCCACAATATTCTTATTTAGCAACAGTAGGCTGCAGGGACGGATCCATGGTTGGTGGGGGAGGGGGGAGAGCAGGGCCGGCGTTAGGGCCTCCCGTACCCTCCGGTCGGCGGGGGGAGCCCACGACTGTAGAGGGGCCCACTTTGGAAAGAAGTTCATAATTTGACATACATGTAGTAATTTATGGAAAAAGGCATATTTGAACGTTGATGCCAAAAAAAATTGGGGCCACTGGGGGGGGTTATCACGCGGGGGCCCACTCGGTTTGAGTAGGTTGCAAAAGTTCTCTAAAAAATATCTGTCAGCACCCCCCCACCGCCGCTCGTGAGTTCGTTTTGAAAGGAGTAATCAAGGCTGAAAACGGAAAAAGTGTAATTATCAAATAAAAGGCCGAAAATGATCGTTTTTGGATCAAAATTATCGTACCGCCTGCAAAAGGCCAAAACTCACGAGCTGGGAGGAGGGGGCGGGGGCTGCTGACGAAAATTGGGAGTCAACTCCCAGAAATTCAACATGTCAAAAGGATTTTTCACTTGCCTCGAAATGATCGTACGTACGATAACTGTACGATATTATCGAGCACCCATCATCGTTCAACGAACGCCCTTTTTGGGCTCAAAATATCGTACAATAGCCTAATTATTATCGTACTATCGAATTTATCGTGCATTTGCCAACGCTGGCCGAAATCTTCTGATGCGAATATATGGCATAATATATTAGGCTAACGATGATAGGCCAATTCTATGATATTATTATATTATAATTATATTAGTTATATTATATTAATATTATAATATAATTATATTATATTGCTTCATTTATTTTGACTAATTAAAAAATATCTTAAAAGAGGCCTAATAACAGTAGTCTATACTCAACAAAATTCCTCTGGCAAGTCGTGAGTGAATTGCAGAATTTCACAAAAGTCCATTATACAAACACCAAGAAAAACCAAGAAACATCAAGCATGGCCTACCATTTTCTAAAATCTTTAAATGACATGATCAGCGAGCAGTATGTATAACTTAGAGGTTACGTTATTGAGCTTGATCTGCAATAGTCCTTCGGCCTTCAAACAAGTTAATTCCACGCAGTTTCAGTAAGGCTTCAAATGACGCTGAGCTGCGCAACAGGCCGCATATTGTGACGTAGGGAGATTTTCATTATAGGCTAAATAATTATACACGTGTCCAGTATTTAAAACAACCTAATATTTATTCTTTTTAAATATATATAATGTTGTCGGCGAAATTCTAACTATCTTAACTACAACGAACACTTGACATACACAAATTTGTATTTAATTCAATTTATAGATCTAACGAGGAGGCAAATTTAGGCAAAACGAAGGACTATAGGTCTTCCAACTATAGGTCTACATGTAGGAGTCAAAGCGGATTTTAAAACACGTAGGCCTATACCGACCTCGCAAACTGATTTTTTCTGCCTACATATGGAAATAACGTCTTCTACGTCCAGTTTCGTAAATATTTATAGCGATTAATCCAGAGATGAAGAATTGCTCATGTTTTAATAAGATTTGGTTCCGTATACACGTGAACCATTAAAAGAAAGCGGTACTAATGAGAGAGACGGGAAAATTTGAGGGTGGAGCTCCTAAAAGAACACAAGATTCCCCCCAAGCTTTTAAAACGCTCCCCTCCCCCCCCCCCCC
>JAQIWG010008365.1:0-11486 GCA_034695025.1 Chamaedrilus cognettii | reverse complement strand
CCAGGCTTAAAACTCATTTACGCATTTATCCAGGCTTAAAACTCATTTACGCATTTATCCAGGCTTAAAACTCATTTACGCATTTATCCAGGCTTAAAACTCATTTTTTCAAGTCCACTTTCTGCATGTAGTCTGCTGCACTTCTCCCGCACCTACGATTCAAGCAAATGATGTTTTTCCATCTCCGTTTGCATGACATATTCTTGGTGCGTTGAAAGTGCAATATACATACATACATACATACGCTCTGAGGGCATTGAACGTCTTGTTCAGGAGCTGACGCTGGCCATGAGCTTGACGAACCTCAAGCAAAAAGCAGGACCGAACGACCGCTTCTATGAAATCATGGACGTATCTTTTCAAAGGCAGACCTTACTACAATCATTTGGCCTTCAGGCTCATACATTGTCATTGTGTACTATGCTGTCGTACGGCTATAAATAGTAGAGAATTGTACCACATTGTACTGACAATAAGAAAAAGTTTTTCAGTGTCGAAACGAAGTTTTACGACTCGAGTCGTAAACGACGCGAGTGTCTAGCAAAATTTCAACTCTATTGAGTGCACTTTGTTATGTTGCGCATTCCAATTCAACTTCCTTACATGAATTGCAATGATTTCAACAGCCTGCGGCCTTGCATTTAAAGCGTTAAATATTATAAAGGATACGTGCTACTGAAGGATGTCAATACGTCAAAAGTCAGGCTTAAAAACCAATGAGCTTTCCTTCAAAACCGCTTTCTGTGCGTAATCTACTCTGTGTAATCTTTTCTGTGCGTCTCCTGCACCTACGATTCAAGCAAATGATGTTTTTTCCATCGCCGTTTGCATGACATATTTTTGGATGCGTTGCAAGTGCAATGTTGCATACATACATGCATACGGATAATTAAACAAGGATTATGATCACATTATCTGAAGACGTCAGTAATAACTATTATTGACAGAATTTTAAAACGCTTTTCTGAACCACACTTGCAGCTGTTTTCAGTGCGCGCCTCGGAGGAGCTGCGGGGCTTGATCAGCCTGCAGGCGCTGGCCAATGAGGAGTTTAGCAAGGTTGTGCGCTATTTCGGCGACAACCCGGACGACATCACCAGCGCCGAGCTCTTCGGCATTTTCGCCGACTTTGCAAGCAAACTCGCAGTGCGTATTTTGATCCTTTACCTAAACTTGCTGATTCACAATCATCAGATTAATAACTAGTTACGAAACTTTTGCAGTTGACAACTTATAGTCTTTATCCTGGTGGAACTTTCAGTGTTCAATTTCACCTTTTTTATGAATGTTGTGGTAATAATTACGTGTCAATGACTAAATCTTCGTGACTTTTTGACGAAAACATTTTGTAACTTGGCATGTATTGATAGCGAGAAGAACTGTTAGTCAACTGTTCTGTGAAATGTTACATTGCTATTCTGTGATAAGAAAATTGTCGGAACTGTGTAGAGTTCTCAGTTCATGCCCCTAACGGGCGCTTAGTCCCAAACTCACCATGGCGAGTTAACTGTGATTTAATTCAATTGGAGGATTGCGTGACGTCAACCTAGGCATAGGAGATTGACAACGGTCACTTTCAACTCTCCGATTGTAAAACTCGTATTTAACTCGTCGTGGTGGGAATGGCCTTAATCAGCATCTGCCTCGTTGTATTTTCAGAAGGCGCATCAGACGAGACCAGTACTTCGCAGCCTCAGTCCTCCCATTGCTAGATCTCACAATTAACTAACGCTTTGCTCGTTCCGTTATTTAAACATTACGATGCCTAGGACTACCGTCCAAACTGTAACAAGCAGTCTTCTCTTCTTCTCTTTTCAACTTCTTTCTGGAAAACAATTATTATTAGTCCAATACTACTTGAACTTAATTTAGCTACTGATTCGAATCCCGACTAAAATCCTTGACAATTGACTGTAAATAAAAGTTATTTTATATATTAGATAATTGGGTATACATGTAAAAAAAGTATCATATATTATTTGCATCGTATGTTATTACTTATTTACTTATCATATAAGGTACTTAGGTACTATTAGGTATTCTTAGTATTATAGGTATATTAGATAATATTAATTAATGCGTATTCTTAGGCATTATTAGGTATTCATATCAAGGTATTTAGGTATTTACTTATCATATAAGATACATATTGTATTACTTATCAGCTGTTATGTAGCCTATTGATTTATTTGTCATTTCATCGGAGGTCTCCGTCGACTTGCTTGTTCAGTTAGATCACTTTTGACTCGTCAGACCACCACAGGTACCGTTACAGTAGATTACATAGACCTGTAGACGTTTCGATTTACCGTATCTAGATGCAAACTCGACAGTGTCGTATTCATCATCGTTTAGTGTAGAAAGTTGCATAGGCCCTAACACAGTTTCAGTACATTGGAAGATGACTGTAGGCTTGTTTAGACGAAGCACATTGACGTATGCCCTATCTGTCTACAGCGTGTCTAGGTGTTGTTATATCATGCCAGCACAGGCAATTGTATTAGGCCATGTCTTGTGAATTTTATGCTGTATTTGATACAGGCAAAAAAAGCACACTTTTACCTGCTTAACATGACGTTGTTGTCCTATCAGAATAAATAAACAAATTATCAGGATACTATCACGGGGTTCTATGGCAAGAATAATTATGTAGCCTAATGGAGAGCTTGTGAGATCTTAAACATGGTCCTGATCATTTCGTTTTTATTTATTTATTTTTCTTTCAAGCCAACTCGATAGAATCCTATGGAGCGTTTACAAATTAGATAAAGCTGATAAACTGTTTTTTTAGTTCAACCACCAACCCCACCTAACGGATGATAACGGAAGGCTTTACTACGCACCCCAACGTTAGATAACACTCTAGCTTTCGACCACCCCACAAAAGGGTGCTGACGGAATTTTTTCAGCCAAAGACACTTATTTTTATCTTGGCGGGACCAAACATCACCCGGTTGGCTTATTGTACGATTTTTGGGTTTGTTATATAACATTGTGTTACACCACCCACCCACCCACCCCACATAACGCCTCCTAACAAAATCGCTTACCACCCACCCACTTAAAAGCGTTGTCTAATTGTGACGACCCCTATTCAAAATAAAAGCGAGTAACCGGTCTTTATTAGCTTCTCACTCGTATCATAACCACGGTGGCAGACTGTACCTAGCCTATATACAAGCCGTGACCATGCATTCGACCGCTCTGATTCAAATTCTTTCCAACTCCGGGAATTTTATTGTTCCTTGGAATTCACGCATACAAAGCTGCTGCAGCCTTCAATTCACAGCGCACGTTCCATTCCGTGCCATTCAAGACCCGATAGACTATACAATGTAGACTAAAGCTCCCTCCGACATAGCATAGGCCAGTCGTTCTCTGTGATGCCACTGCTACAAGTACAAACTGTACATGACATTGTACTTGTCACTAGATGTAGGGATATTTTTACGATTGTAGGGACCTGATTTTCAATGTAATCCCAAGATATCCGGGTGTTTTTCTTTCAAGTGGCGCATTTTATAATGGGATATGGGGATATCTTTGTCCAAAATGCAATCGAGGGATATTTTTGCGAGATGCCCAGAATCCATGGATATTTCTCCTTGGTTCAATCCTATCGCTGGGACTCATTCTCTGTCGAGTCACCATAATGACAGCATCCGTGCTGCTGCAGACGCAGACCAATTCAATCGTCAATGCCTTTTTGGTTTGCGCGGAATTCTCAGGCGCGTGCTTCAAAAATGGCAATAATTAATTGCAATGGATCATGGCACATGGGCGCCTATTGATGTCTTGCGGATCATTTCTGAGACGCTCGTTTCTACAGCCCGAATTGGCTGCGATTGTTTTCGACCGAGGCCCTGCAGTGAGATAGACCAGGCTGCAATCGTGACTTGTAGGCTGCGTGCGTTTGTCAGCAGCATGCGATGTAGTCCATCATTATTATTGACGCTATACACGCGGTGCAGGCTAATTACTATGACGACTCCGAAAGCTCGGCGGATGAAGCGTCCCGATTTTTGTCGGATGAGCGAAAGTCTGGCGGGTTAGAAATCAAACGACTGCAGAACGGAGTGTGCCTGTGACACTCTATATGGATTGGCTAGAACAATAGGTAGTCATCTACTGTATAACACAGCAACCAGTCTGCGAGTTGCGAAGTTGAAACATTCTGGATTGAAACACTCTGGATTGAAACACTCTGGATTGAAACACTCTGGATTGAAACACTCTGGATTGAAACACTCTGAATAGAACACTGTCGATTGAAACACTGCAGGTTAGATTGAAACACTGTAGGTTAGATTGAAACACTGTCGATTAAAGCACTGTAGGTTAGATTGAAACACTGTCGATTGAAACACTGTAGGTTAGATTGAAACACTGTCGATTGAAGCACTGTAGGTTAGATTGAAACACTGTCGATTGAAACACTGTAGGTTAGATTGAAACACTGTAGACTAGATTGAAACACTGAGAATTAGTGAAACACTGTGGATTGAAAGTTGAAACACGTTGAATTAGTGAAACACTGTGGATACTACTGCCTCACAAACGAGATGAGTTTCGGAAGAGCTTTACTTCCATTCTCGTTCGCTTTGTTCCTTTTTGTTCCGTCGACCTTCACCTTCACCCCGAGCAATGACCCGGGGTCACGTGTTCACTCCGTGGATCTACAGGGCATCGAACGGTGAGTTGCATAGACTACGGGGACATTTTGACTGTGGGTGAGTCTTGACCAAAAGTCTATGCTACTGCATGGGAGGGTGTTTTGTGTTGCAAAGTGAGTGCATGTGCACAGGTGAATTAGCCCTTGATCACCTGACTTATCCATAGACAAAAGCCCAACCTACTTCTTGCGATGATTATGGGCCTTAATAGGCCTATGCTCGTTGACTGAGATTCATCAAAATAAAATTTCACATTATTTTTCTTTATCAATTTACTTGCTTCCTATTCTTATTACAATTGCTCCAATTCAATATGCATTAACTGCTTCAGATTGAATTACGAACTGTCTGAAACTCGACGAGGCGTTGAGATGCTTTTGAAACTGCTCACACCAAACAGACCTAGCGGTTCCACCCGGTAAGTCCATCTACATGTAGGCTCTCTATATGCTACATAGCCTGTGCTGTAGCTTAGGTCTACTATAGACCTAGTAATTTCCTAGCCTCGGCTAACGGTAATGGATTATCTTGCTATGTTAAATTACTTTCTTTTCACTGTTAGGCCTCGTTATCCGAAATCTAGGCCTCTGTTTCTAAATGGCTATTGATTTGTTGTCGAGCAGAAAGCGTACGTGCAAGGTGAACCTGGGCGGCCATTGCGCCACGGAGGCCGCCGTGTCCGTGTCCGACCACTGGCACTTCCTCAACAGCGCAGACAGTCCCGGCAGGAGGAAGCGATGGAGGAGAGGGAGCCGAGGGGGCGTCCCACTAACGGGCCCGCGGCCCTGAGGGGCGCTGTGACCGGGCCGGGACCCATAAGGGCTTTCGATTCCTAAGGGGCTCAGCTACCGGACCGGACCTGTCCGGATCTGCCCCAAGCTAGGGATCTGGACCGAGACCGACCCCGGTTTGCATGGACTATTCCGGCGCTCTAGAGGAAGCCATGGCCTGATCGGAACTGTGATGGGGCGCGCTAACGCGATGCATGTTAGAATAGTTGCTGATCGAAAGTTTAGCGTTGCTATTAAAGTTTAATGTATTAATAAGCATAGGCTTATGCCTATGCTAGTCAGGACTCTTTCATGACGTCACATATGCCTAGTTTCATATTAACAAACGTCTAGTGTTCGACAGAACGCTGCTAACGGACATCTACAACACGCGGAAAGAAACGTATACAATCCACTTCCAAATGCCTAATCACACATTTATATGCTGGTATAAACACTCGATCGTGCACACAGCAGGCCTCGTGTCACGTCAGCAAACGGTAGGCTATATTCATTTGTCAAGGGACGCTAGTCGAGAATCAACTTGCAATAAATTGCTCACAAATTTCTTAAGATTAAGATATTCCCAAGATGGTTTCATAAATCAAATCCCAGAACCAATGTTCCCTCTAGAAGCTACCACTCACCGATCTCCGAGACGCCGCGCACAAAATTGACTGCGCACACGATAATTTATGCCGTCAACTAAAATCTTTGAACCCAAAACTGATGACGCAACAGTGACTTTGAAAATCTACATATTTAAAATGTTTATATGAATATTTATTTGCTAATTTTTTGCAGACTATAATCTAAATTCAATTAATATTAAGAAGATGATTAGTCATTTTCACATAAAGAGTACATGAAAATAGACACGCAGAAAAAAAGGATATTTGAAAAAAAGTGTCGCACAATTTTTAAAAGTACGCACATAACTATTGTTGACTGGCTCACAGGCGTCTGGCTTAGAGGGAACATTGCCTAGTACTACAGGCAACCACAGAAATCTAAACCCTAGAATGCGCATGCATTAGCTGCACAATTCTACAAAAAGAAGGATCTTTTACCAAAAACGGAAGTTGATTTGAATTATGGGTAATCGTTGTTAATTATTGTGATTGGATATGGAAGGTTTATGACCCTGTCGATCAATTGTTGACGGTTGATAATTGGCTTGGCCCGCGGGCCAAGTCCCGTCTCCGTTATCGCCATGCGTGCCTCGATATACAGCCTGCAGTGACCCCCCTTGCAGGCAACGTGTAGACCAGTGTGACCAATTGACCTGACACCCAAATTATGCTGTGTCAGGACAATCAGACCTGACACAACGACACGGCCCAAATCTAATAGAGCACTGCGAACCAACGTCACTCAAACTTTTCCCTCAGATAGTTCCTGCAGAGGACTGGCGGTAAGGAGAACAGGGCCAGAGCGGTCAGCACACAGAGTGAGAACCAAGAGATGGTGTCGCCAGATGACGACAGCTGATGCAGGGTTGTACCGGCGTGGATAGCTACAAAGGAAGGAGGCGCCACACCTGAAACCAAACAGGGTATATTTTAGTGTGCAGTTGTAAACGAAAATGTCCACTATCCACTATCCTGTCCACAATATAAATTTGTTTTGTACTTAACCCCTAGTCGAATATTTTATTTAAAATGGACGTTGCTACTACGACTTTGCGGCTTTGCAGCAGCTACTTAACGACTTTTTTTATCGTCTAAATTTTGCATGCGCAGTTGCAAAAAGAATTATACTTGTATATGCCCTGCCTGTGAACAACAAATATCAAATAAGTTGCAGCTAAAAAATAAAAACCATTAATAGAATAAGTTTCGTAATATTATTATTATTATTATTGGAGGTATTTCAAAGACAAAATAACGTAAGAGATCAGGGGCTTCATTCGCACACATTTTGTAAGATAATCTTGCATTCTATCCTAAATGAAATTTAAAACAAATAAAATCAAATCACCGACCGCCGTGACGTCAGCATTCAACCGTGACGTCATCATTCAGTTCGCGAGCGACTGGGCAGAGTTTCCAATAAAAGAGATAAGATTTTCATAAGATTCTCTTAAGACAATCTTAAGACTAAGATTGTCATAAGATAGCATCCTGAATTATACCCTAGATTCTTAAAAGCGTGTGCATGCACCGATGAGTGTCCCTAAAGAGAATATTCCGGGGGGAACGTTGATGAGGGGGGCGATGAGATTAATGATCCAGTTGAGCAGAATGGGCATGATTCTCAGGAACACCATGTAGTAAAACAAATTACTACGGTGACGCTACACCTACAAACACAAGTAATTGGAATACCCTGTAATAGTTAGTGGAATGATTTTATACATATAATACGCAGAGTAATCAATGTGCAGGCAAAAAAATGCCACGTTAATATTGGTATTCACCATTGCGAGTTAACCTCGAGTTGGTCAATCGGCGAGTTGAGAGTAACCGTTGTCAAGTCTTCTATGCCTAGCGTGACGTCACTCAATCCGCCGATTGAGCCAACTCGAGGTTAGCTCGCAATGGCGAATACCAATATAAGCATCATCATTCCAAAACACCTTCGATTAGCATGCCTGCTTAGCCTACGTCAGGGAAGATCAAAGAGTTCTATTTGTGAACAGCAACTATGCCGCTTGACCTGTAGTTGCTAATCATATGGTTATATTTCTTAGTTTTGTCATATTCCATATTCGTTAATTAATTTACTTATACGGTTGGCCGTAAGGGGTAGCCTATCGAAGCGCGGCTTCGATAACAGCGCCTTTGCAGGCCTCTGTCTAACGCGGCCCACAGTGCAGCGGCCACTGTTGCGCGCGGCTCACTTACGCGCGGCTCACTACGCGCGGCTCACTTACGCGCGGCTCACTTACGCGCGGCTCTAATGACTGCGACCACCATTGACAGCGGCGTACTTTCGAGCGGCTATGATGTTTCAAACAAACATCGTCGTCGCACATAATACAAGGTTCATTGCCTACAAATACAATCAGCATATCTATAGTGTAACGGAAACAACGCGAGAGAAGTTGAAAAACAGCAACACAATTGCTTCTGAAAAATATCCTGTCATGAATCTTGTAATGACTTTGGACGGTTGCTTATGACTCACAATAATTATTAACATTGCGCGGCCAATTAGTCGATATGAAGAAACTGTTTAGTTGTAATTCATCCGCTGTCCATCGTGTGACATCATCTCACATCTCAGCGTTTCTGAGAACAATTTGCCGGCTGTTGTCGTTCACATCATCGATCGTTACAAGTGCCATGTAAGGTGTTTGAATGCTGATTCAATGTATATCTTGTTATCAAAGCATGACAACTCTGAATCATGTATTGCTCATTCGGTTTCATTGCGATCAAGACTACAGTCTGCTAATAGTTTAAAATCTAATGCGCCTGCACTCGGTCTGTAGTAAAAGCACGTAGGCCCATAATCAATACAACTAGGCCAAACAGTAAATCTGCACTGCCTCAATTTGTGATTTTAAAATGTGTATCATTCATTATGAATTGACATTTAGTGTTACAATGTTTCTATGTTCCCTTGGGGTATGACATATTACTAGAGCCGCTGCAAATAGAGCGGCAGTTGTTATCAGCCGCGGTCAATAGAGCCGCTGTTGATAGAGCCGCGGTCAATAGAGCCGCTGTTGATAGAGCCGCGGTCAGTCACAGCGTTTCTTAGAACAATGGGCCGCTGCTATCGAAGCCGCGCTCAAATAGCGCCCCCAGCCCTAAGCAAATAGATCACTAAATGGCATATATTTAGGTGAACCGCATACAGACGATGGGAATGCTTACGCTGTTTGACCAGCGCGCGGCCTGATGGCGGAAGTAACGCCAGATCTGTCTCTTGCCCACTAAGTGGGAAATAAGGTAGCAGAATGAAGCAACCACCGCGGAGCACTGCACAACAGCACAGCCATTCAACTGAGCCTCTGCAGTACGGAACATATTAATGGTAGGTTTTAAGGTCTGTTTCGGCATGGAAAGCTATACATGAGATGGAAAGGAGAAAGCAACTGAATCTGAGGGACAACATAATTATTGGGCCTACTACAAATGCACTAAATTTGGGCACAAGCACCCGGACCTCACACACTACATTTCAAAACAATTTTTAACTATAACTAATTTACATACAGGATCTAATATAGCGTTTCATAATGTCATAACATTTACGTTCATAGCCTATAGTGCATTTAAAGACAATGAAACGTGCACAAATTGAGCAATTGAAGCTTGCGAGTTAAACTAAATCATCGGAGATAATTTTATGTGTACTAGTGTTCAGCAAAATAAGCGTGGAAAAAACCGAATCAAAATGCTCCAGATACAAAATAGAATATTTTCAAATGCCAGGTGAGTCAGATAAGCCTACTTACCAGGCGAGCGAGAAAGAGTGCTATCGGAACGGAAACAAAAACCCGGACAGGATGCTCAGGAATATTGACCTGGGAATCGCAAACGTCTGAAGACTGAAATCATGTCAAGATTAGCCCTGAAGATGAAATAGGAAACATTTCAAAATGATATTCATACAATAGGTGCAACGAATTGAATATCTCACAAAATAGATGTCAAATTTTCACTAGAACTGGAGAAAACTGCAGTTAACTGCAGTGTTAGAATGATAAAGTCACGACGACTATAGGCAATCGGATAATAGCTAGAAATAATTGAGTACACTTGGCTATTCAAAATTGAACCAAATTTGTCTGTGTTAACCCCTAGTCAGATGTTTCAGTTAAAATGCACTTTTGGACTATGGGACTGCGACTGCAATTTTGCGACTTTGAGACTGCGACTTTGCAACTTTGCATAGGCCTAGCAAAGCATCTATTCCAGCCTCCTCCTCGACACGCAGCGTGCCTCAACGAAATGAGGTATTATGGATACAAGATATAGCAAGCAAAGAAGCTGACGAGAACTAGGGAGTAGTATCTGTCCTTGCACTTGGACAGTACAGTGCCAAGATACTTTGCGTCCTTGATGATTTTTGGCATTCCGATGTATTCATAATCGTCCCTGTAAAACCATAAATAGACGCCAATTTGGCCACAAAAGTAATAAAGTAGTGAGGCCTTAATACGCTTATGCATGAGTATTTCATGCTTAAATCCATGCGGGTATAAAATTATAATGTACATCTATGTTACATAAAATGACAAAGTATATCCTGGTGATCGTCGCGAGCAACTGTTCAATGCGCCACATAGTGCAACAAATTTTTGGCCGAACTAGAACTATTGGAACCATTTTAAATGTTCAAATTGTTGTCTGGACAACACCCCATCCAAAATCATCTTCTCTAAATTCATATGACCAAGCGACATTGAAAAAATCATCTTAAACATTTTTTCGTTTCGAAAAAAATCCTAAAAATGAGGGTTTGAGATGCTATAGGTCTATTTCTTAACGGTTTCTATTTCGAGCTCCGCCGCCTTCGCCCATTGCAAAGACTCACGGCTCGAGGGCGGGACGGCTGAGGTAGAGGGCGCTCAGGGCGAGGAGGGCGGCGACAAACATCCCTCCGAGCAGGGCCGGCCAGGGACTCAAAGCTGCCCTCGCCGGGCTCAGCGTCACCGTGGTGACGGTCCTGAAGGCTCGTCTGATCCAACGAGGCTTCTGAGCACGGTATATAGTCGATAATAACATCATGTCTCGCAGGTTTTAATTTTTAAAATATACGATTATAAGTGAAGCTCATGAGGTCGGATGGAAGGACTGATAGAACGAACTGCACTTGTTTGAAATTCATATTTAGGCAGAACAATAATTTATAATATGCATGATGTAGAAATGGAAAATATAGAGACATAGGACTCCGGAAAAATAAGCTTTTGTCATTTATTTCAATTGGTCTTTGTCATTGGAAAAAGCAGCTTAGCTTTCTGAGGCCTGTGAAACACAAAAAGAGTGTTCGACTTAAGTCATTAGTGAAACAGAATCACTGAAGTCATTTCGAATCCGATTCTGAATCCGTTGCCTTCTCCTCGCCTCTTCCTCCTCTCTCCCCC
>JAQIWG010008364.1:0-11488 GCA_034695025.1 Chamaedrilus cognettii | reverse complement strand
ATGTACAATGTACAATGTACAATGTACATTGTACATTGTACATTGTACATTGTACATTGTACATTGTACATTGCATGAAAGAGCATTATTGCACTGATAATCAAGAAATATGCTTTGAGGCACGCAATTAAAACCACAATAGCGACGCAGTCTACTGATACAGTTTAGCTAATCAATCACGAAATTGAAAGTAACATATGGATCACACAAATATTACACGCACACTATATTTTACAAATGTTGCTCAGCCTTCAATCAGGACAATTCATTATTTGCCTCGCTAAGAAAGACAAATTTCAATTGTCAATACATCGGCAAAGACAACAGACAGATAAATCTGAAAACATTCTCAACAAAACGTATCATCCCGCGCAGTGCTCGCCCTGCGGCTAAACATGCAACCAGCGATGCTCAGAGGTATCTTGTGATCTATAGGCACAGCCTACTGTGTGAGTGTATAGTGAAGGTGTTGTGACTAATAATAGAGGCGCCTGGACCTAGAGGTGTGCGGGTCACAAAGAAGAGAGTGTTCACATTTGAAGCGATCCTTTTCATCAGACATCCTCCATCTGACCACGCCTCAGCACAGTAAAGTGCAAAAATGTCCAAACGACTGCTTTCACTAGGATGCCATCTATAGTTGGTCAGTTTAGTCACAGTCAAAGAATTTCACTACCATAAACTCAGGACGGCGCTACGCCAGCAACATACATGTAGCTGCTGTTGCACGCGATAAATTTGAAAGGGGATTGTCATTACGCAGCGAAGTGCGACATAGACTTTAGGTGGACTACTATTGGCTGTCTAGAATCACGCTGGTTCCCGCTAATTTTATGCTGTCAATGGCATTATAGTTTAAAACTAATTCTGCCATTTCGTTGCCACTGACAATCCCCTTTACCGTGTGCAGTTCAGCTTGAATGAGTTCCTTTCTAGATTTATACCAGTCCAAATTCTTTGGTCACAACAGCACCATGGAGTGAAACTTGCATGAGGCCTGGTACTCACTAGCAGACTGAAGTTGAGCTTGCTTGAGTCCAGGGTCCTGTTTCTCAGAGTTTTCCTAACTTTAGGCTCAAACTTAATTCTAAATCAGATTTGGATAAAATCTAATCTAATCGCCGACCGTCATGACATCATCAGTTGGTTTATTGCGAGTGGCGCCGTGGCGGTGCAGAGTTTAAAATAACAAATTTGCCTAAGATTTTCTTAGAAACTTCTTAAAGGTAAAGTTGGATTGGATCATCAGGGTGGGATCAGGCCGTCGACCGGTCAAATTCTTCAGCGAACCCACCCTGACGACCCAATGTATCGCTTTGCGTCGTCAGCGATGACCGGTCGTGCCAGACGACGCGTCTTCACGCAAGCGATTAGTTATATAATGCATATACATCGCGGTTACTGGGTCGACGCCCCGATCCCACCTCTGATGCCCCAGTCTAACTCGAGCATAAGACTCAAATTTGCCTAAGATATTTCGAGAAACAGGCTCCTGGTACTTACTAGTAGATTGAGATTGAGTTCGCTGTTCTCCAGTTTGAGTCGCTCGACACAGTGCAGCGCGACCGCGAGGTGTAGCGCGGTGTCACCCTCGTGGACAACCAACTCACGCTCGGAGCCCTGCACCGACAACACCAGGGATGATAGTCATGATTAAGTTTAGCAGGCACGCTAAAAATGAGGGTTAAATGTCTACCCTCTCTCTTCAGTGCTCTGTCAACTGGCAGGTCCTCGGTGTCCAAACCATCCACCATAGCCGATCCTCGGCCCTTCTCTTCTTATCTGCATACGATTCCTTCTCAATTCTGACGCGCGGCCTTCTGTCTTCTGACGATCACTTACATCATAGTCCTTGTTTCCCCCACTCTCCTCAACACTTCTTCATTCGTCATCTTCTCTGTCCAGCTAATCCTTTCCATTCTTCTCTATAACCACATTTCAAATGCTTCTATTCTTTTTATGTCCTCCTTCTTGAGTGTCCAAGTTTCCGCGCAGTACGGTTAAATGCATAGTGTACGCTAAATTTGAAACAGGCAGGCGTAGCATTACAACTGAAAATCGACCGTGATGGCATAAGCATATGATGCGGTTTTGAAATGCTCAGCAGTTGCCCTACACCTAGTAAGAAGGAGCTGCTTACACCATGAAATTAATTTTCCATGTTAACTTTCCATAACTAGGCACGTTAGGTAAGCCTGTCAACAAATAACAACACTCTGCAAATTCTAGAAAGCGGCCCGCCAAATTTGAAACAATGTAAAAACTGATGTGCATTCCCGTGTGTTGCAGTTGCAACAAATAATAAACACAGACCAGAATGGAACTGACCTCAAACAGGCATCCAAACATCTTGAACTGGCAAGGCTTGGGTCTGGAGGCACAAATCTTCTTGTGACTCTCCAGCTATAAACAAAAAATATGCATACATGACAAGATACATGAAGCATGATACATGATATGATACATGATACATGCTTGATATGATTAGTCAAAGACACAATCAAATTATACCATTAGGAAGTAAACTAAAGTTTAACATTTTTATAAAATAATAAAATAAGATATAATCATAAACTTACATATACAGAATAATGATACTTAAATTACAATGCTATAGAATCGGTTAAAAAAAATACCTGTCCATAATTTAAATACTGCCCACTGATAAAAGACAAGACCTAAATGTGACCTCAAGCAGTCCAAAGGTTAAAATCCAGCAATCTCAAATCTGAAACTTTATAATGTTACTTTTAAACCTTACATTTAAAATGTAATTTATCATCATCATCATTTACGTTTTACATCCACTTTTCCGTGCTAGCGCAGGTTGGACGTTTCCCACGATGCGACTCCCTTACAACTCTGGATTCTTTGCCATCTTTCTATTCATGCCTCGCTCTTTCATATCGCTCTCTACCGCCTCCTTCCATGTTTTCATCCCCCTCCCTCTTCCAACGATTCCTTCCACCTTAATATATCGGCATGCGGATACCCAGTCTTCCTTATTCATGCGTTCTACATGTCAAAACCACCTCAGTCTCCCTTTCTTCACCATGTCCGTTATACATACGACACCTAACCGTTTTCTAAGTTAAATTTGAAATTTCTATAGCTATAATTGTGCATGGAATGAGGCCACAAAAACTTTAAATTTGCTTTACGTT
This sequence comes from Chamaedrilus cognettii, assembly GCA_034695025.1. Taxonomy (NCBI): domain Eukaryota; kingdom Metazoa; phylum Annelida; class Clitellata; order Enchytraeida; family Enchytraeidae; genus Chamaedrilus; species Chamaedrilus cognettii. Next base: position 8,324 of record JAQIWG010008364.1, on the reverse strand, counting down.
ATAACTAAAATCTAAATTACTAACGTTGTAATTTGGCATTTGCAATTACTTATGTTTTTTGGGGATCGCTGTTGGCTTCTTTTGTTAGTGATTTATATGCGCAATTCTTTTTACTTGATAACTGAACTGTGTGCCAGTAGCTCAAACAGGATAATTTGAATTTTTTATTGCATTCGAAATTTTGTCAACTACGGTGAATTTTATTCTAACTTGATCCGAAATAAACATAAATTGTCAGATGAAAAGACAAGCAAAAAAAAGCATTGTAATTTGAATTTAGAAAACCAAAATTAAAATACAAATGGTGAAGCCTTCGCATAGACTACCTGAGATCGGACAATAGAGGATGCTTCCCTGCACCCATAAGGACACGGACTAGGCACACTTGGACAATCCTTCTCTACATGTGTCTATAACGGTCAAGCAATGGCATGTTTTAAAAATCATCAAAAACGCAATGCAATATTATAACGAAAATGAATTAAATCACACCATCTCATTTTCCACAAATCGCTTTTTCAATACAAAAAATTAATTTAAAGTAATCGCATTCAAATTACAATGTACGCGTGATATCATAAATGCGTTTAAACCTAATCTAAATAAATACGTGTAGGTATTAAAGTCAAAATTTAGCGAGGCCGGAGTGTTTTGAAATTAAAATGCAATATTCGCAATAGTGTCGCATCAAGCGACAATCGAGAACACAAAATGCTCATTGAATCATTAAGATGAAGTTATATTGGGCATTCAACGTCTGATTCCCAGCCATGTTCCTGGAATTCAATGTTAAACACGTAATGGATGCTTTTCATGTGCTCATAACAATGATATTTCGAACATTGATGTTCCCAAGAGAGTGCAAGGTATAGGGTGGCTGAATGGTGGTTCGTGGGAACACGACTGGGAACATATAATGTACCACCTCATCATATACTGTACCATATGTACCATACGTATCATATAATGTACCATATAACCGTTCATTATATGGTACATATGGTACATATAGTACATATGGTACATATGGTACATATGGTACATATGGTACATATGGTACATATGGTACATGGTATATAGTACCGTATAATGCAGCATATAATGTACCATTATTCATCGTAGGCGTGTTCAAAACACCCGTGTTCTCGGACTTTGTACCGTCCAGGAAAAGCGTCTTTGAAACGTGGCTGGGAATCCCAACAACCAATAAAACTCTACCTTTACCATCAAATTTAAATCCAGGCACAGGCTTAGATTTCAGTATATGCTAAACACCGACCTCGTAAGCATCGACGTGAACTTGCAGCTTGCAGTGCTGGCATTGCTTGATGCCAAACTTGCACGTTTCTCTGTGCGCCTAACACATCCATCATCACAATGATAATTAGAATTTATCCACAATAATGCGCATCAAGCATTGTGTGAATATATTATATCTGTAATAATATTACATACCTCTCTGCAAACTCAAATCAGACGGTTACAAAATCTGGTTCAAAGCCAAGAATATCGCCTGGGCTCACACCATGTCCCTGGACTCTCAGTTCGAAGCCTTAACCACTACACCACAATAGCTGTGGTGTAGTGGTTAGTGGTTACACAGATATAAATGAATCGAAGACAAATTACTAAGGCGCCCTTGCAGGCAACGTGCCTAAAATCACGTTGGTAAAGTTTAAAATATATATCATTCTGTTAATGCATCATAAAAACGACAACTAATTCTGAAATATTGAGTCCACAGAACAGGGGTATTCAATAAATTTGCTTAAGGGGCCACAACTAATTTTCAAAACGACTTCAGGGCCTGAGACATTTGAAAATCCGGATTCTGGAATATATAGCCCGCGTCATTCAATATAACAAAAAATAAATTTCAATTTATTTAATTTACATCATGAAAGAGCGAGTATTGATTACGTTGAATATGTGTTTCAATGCTTACAATCAATATTATTGATATAATTCATAATGCATTTCAGATACGCTACAGAATGTAGCCTATCTGAAGCCTGTAGCTACTGCAGCCTGGATAGAACTTTACTACATGTGATTATATAAAGACGTTACATGCGACCAAGTAACTATTTTGAACTTCACAAATTTTCTATTCTAATATATAGAAAAAGTTAATTGGAACGCCAAGGCCTTTAATTGAGTTAAACTGTCTTTCGTGGTAGGAGGCCCCGATGGGGCCTCCAGAATGAATTAATCGCCCTAGAGACCCCTGTGGGCCCGAGATGCCAAGTAGTTCTTCTATTAATTAATGAAAATAGTATGTAGACCTATTGTAGTATGTAGGTCTCGTACTCCAAATTAATAATTTTTTCAAACTTGTGATAATCTCATTGGTAACGTCATTAACTACTTATGTAACGAACGAAGGTCACGGCCACGAATCCGCCATCTTGACCGTACTAACATCGCTTGAAAATCGAGCAAGCCACAGCGAGGGAGAGCTATTATTAGTTAGTACCCAGTAACATAGTTACTTGGGGATAAATATATAATTATGTATGTCGTCTACATTTATCTAATGTACATGTAGATATCAAAAACATACTTCAAATATTTCTTATTTTGTGGGGCAGTCATTGGGGACCACTTAAAATCCCTTTGTGGGCAAGATCTGGCCCCCTGGTCACCTTTTGAAAGCACTGCTACAGAATTTCCATAAAAATGCTAAGTAATCGGATCTACAGGGTGTGGCACAGAGCAGAAGGCAGCTGGACGCACCTCTAGTTTGGCCCACTCCATCGTCTCGAGGCAGCCGTGCCGCTTGTAGACACAGAAGACCATCAGCAGCTTCATCTCCCTCTGCGCCGAGAAGTCTGGGTGTACCTTCAACACAGACAACCTCAACGTAAATGCAGTGTTTGATTTGTCTAAATGTGACTGGGAGGATCGAGTATCGTACTTTGATTTCCTTTTCGTACATTATTCTCGAGCGGGGCAGGGGTAAGGACGGAACTTTTTTCTAAAACTGACGGAAGATATTCCCAAAATTTGCTATAAAACTATCTAACCGCCTTTTTTGTCGTCTAATCTGTTAATGTCCTTGCTTTTACGCAGGTTTAGACGTTTGCACCCTGATGAGGACTGCTGGAGCTGGGTTTTTACGGCCGGATGCCCTTTCTGACGCCAATCAAATAAATAACTTTCTGGCACGAGGTTAGCAGCTAGAGACCAGTGTGTTTAACAGCCTTGCTGAAGGGCCTGTGGCCATGGAATTAGATCATGCTGATCTTTCCCAGGACTACTCTCTCCAGTAGGCCTGTCAGCTGAAGACTACCAGTTGCCACCTCTGGCCGCCTGTTCTGGACCTCAGGGATTCGAACTTGTTCTAAGTCGCAGTCGTTCCCGCGCAGCCGTGGCGTATAGGCGATATGTCTGGGGTATACAGTAACTTGTAACTGTATACACCGTATCGTGTGTAACATTAAATGTATTTTGAGTGAGCGTTAGAACGAGAGGTTTGGCTTATCTTTCCTGTGGAAGCTCTTTTGGATAGATCCAGAGGTAGGCCTATCAGCGACTGTGCCCGCGACTGTCGCTCCGGTAGGTTTCCGGGAAGCTTACTCGCACTTGTGTAACGGGGAGGGATGTTAGTAACCGTTGGTGACTATGTTCATACAAAATTTAGCTAATTGTTAGGCATCTACTGTATTCTATTGCTAATGCCGTTTACTTATTCCGTAATTGTTCCGATGCGTACAGCTTATTCTTCTATTTCTTTATTAAATATTCCATATTTAATTTCGGACTCTGGTTCATTGTATTGAGGAAAAATGTAGAAAATCCTGATTCGCAGTCAATAAGATGTAAAAGGGGGGGGTAATTACTTTGAAAACTTGTCATTGTTAGGCTAAAGGGAGATTGGGGCATGACACTTGTAACGCATAGTTTCATAGAGCTTTGCTGGCGCCGGGACCTAAACCCAGGTCTCTCGGACTCGCGTCCGACACCTTAACCACTACACTACAGCGCCTTGCAGTAAATGACTACGTCTCATAATAGAAAATGGCTACATTTCTTTAGTAACTATAACAAAATAAATGGCTATTCATTTTCATGCTAATCTTAACGATGCTTTTCAGTATTTGTAGGTAATTTTAAGCGCGGGGATCAAAAAATCGACCCCCACCCGACCAGTTCTCTTTCAAATAACAAATGGTGACAATTGACCAAAATCGTTCTTGAATGCCTCAGGTTCAGCAGTCAGTAAGCAGGTCATACTTCTAACATTGATAGCTGGCTGTTACAGTGCTCGCATCGATGGGGGGGGGGGGGGGCACAGGAATTGACCCCCCAACCCCTCCTCCTAAATTTTCAACCCTCCGTCTTTAAAAGACATGCTGTGAGTTTTAGATTTCAGCCCTCGAACCCACCCTGTAAGTTTTTGGGGGAAAAACCTCCGTCGGGAGCCCGCTTCCGGCCGTGCACACGAGCTCTGCGCGGAAGGAAAATTGTGTGACTGTCCGTGAAAAAACTTTCGTACCCCGCACCTGGATTGTTCAATCCCCCGGTCAAAAAGTATCCCGATCTTCGATCCCCTCGCCTCAATTTTTTCACCGATTCGAGCCCTGATTAGCTGCAGTAGCATACAATCTGTACAATTATATGGTCAGGTGAAATTAAGTAGGCTAATTGATCAGGATGCAGTTGAGTCAACCAATCAGGAAGGGTTGGAAGTCAACAATAGAGCCTGGGGTTTTCACTTATGCAAAGTGACAGGCTGAGGCCATATACACAGCAATCATATCATTTGTACATGTAGGTACACCTGCCAAACCATGTAGTCACAAAAACGCACAGGCCTACAGCATATTTATAAGCAGCGCACCTCTATGACCTCAGCAGGAAGTCCACTCAGACTTATCCATACCCACCATTGCGAGTTAATCAGGAGTTGGTCAAATCGGTGAGTTGAAAGTGACCGTTGTCAATCTCCTATGCCTAGCGTGCGGTCACACAATCCGCCGATTGAGCCAACTCGAGGTTAACTCGCAATGGTGGGTAGGGATATAGGTACAAAATATATTAGTGCTGTACTACCAAGACAGCGACCGATGCAAATTAAGTGGGATTATGTCTGAAATAAGACTCAGATAGGCCTATAGGCCTATATAATACAATAGTACGATAAAGCTATAAAGCTACCGTGCCCTTCTAACGAGCACAATTGAAGTTAGCTAAACTATCAAGTGCATGCAGAGCCCAAGTAGCCCCCTAGTAGGCTATAACCAGGGGCCTCATTTACGTACATTTCTTAAGATTTTCTGAAATTTCATCCTAACTGAAATTTAAAACAAATAAAATACAATCGCCGACCGCCCTGACGTCATTATTCATTTGCGCGCGACCGCGCGGTGTTTCAAATAAAAAAGATAAGACTTGCCAAAGATTCTCTTATGACAATCTTACGACTAAGATTGTCATAAGATATCTACGTGAATGAGCCCCCAGGTCTGTATTATGCGGATTCGCATCGAAATTTGCGAATGAATTTGACCCCATTTGCGAATCAAATTTGCGAATCAAACACAAATTTGAGTCACAATATTCCCCCGTCAACATTTGCCAATCAATAATTGTGTAAATCAAGGCTCTGTAAACCGACAGGTGGTAGCACTGATTTGACTTTCAGGTCATGCGCGGCTTTATTAGGCATAGTTTAACCGTGCAGTTGCTGTAGGCCCACCTACACTGTACGAAATAGCGAAATAGCTGGACAATGCTACCATAGACCTAGTCATATGACGGACCACATATCATCACGGAACATCATAGTGTAGGCTAATAATGGATCCGTGGGATGGAGGTTATAAAAATAGTTGGATGACCACTAAATGCTGCACAGAACAGTGCAGACTCGACAGTTCAACTATGTGTAATCCCTTGGACGATTGTAAAACGACAAAAAAAAACTGCTAATCGAATTGAAATCGATTCGCAAAACTGCTAATCAATTTTCTGGGCTTGAATACAGGTATAACGGTACAAACCACCTGCGTTCTAGGGGAATAATATTGAATTTAGCTCACAGCCCAAAGAGCATCAAGCACAGCATAAGGGGTGGGTGACGCGTGCCTGGTCCCGATTCCTAAATATACTGAATCGCCCTGTATTCACAACTTCTTCAAGTAGGCAAAATTGAACACCACAAACAATCACATAAATTTGAATGCCACATAGAATCGTAGGCCACACATTATTGTTAGCCACACACAATTTTAACAAAAGAAAATTTTAAACCATATACAATTTTAAGCCATTATACAATCAATCTTATGCCACATTACATTAGATATACATTATTTTAAACCGCATATAACTTTAAGCCACATAGAATTAATTTTATGTCACAATTTTTAGCCACACACAAATTTAAGCCACACACGATTTTAAACCAAATATAATTTGACACCAGAATCTATTTTAGACACATAGGCCTACAATTTTAAACCATAGGCTATAAAGTTTTAAGCCGCATAGAATTTATAGCCACATAAAAGTTTAAGCCACATCAAATTTTACCCTATATTTTAGGCTACATATAATTTCAAGCCATATATAATTTCTAGCCAAATAAAATGGCGACGTCCCAACGTCTAAGACCCACCTCGTTTTGTTTCACCTCGCTGCACCCCTCATCGTCCGACCCCGGACACTGGCCTGCCACATCCCCTCCCGCCTCCCCACCCTGCCCCTCGTGACCCCCCACCTCCCCTGCCGCCTCCCCGCCCTGTCCCTGGGCCCGCTTCCCCCGCGCCCGCCCCCCGGCCCCCGAGAAGAGCTGCGGCACGCAGGCCCGACAGATGCGATGCCCGCAGGTGAGTTGCTGTGGGGCACGCAGCACGGAGCGGCACATCACGCAGTGGTAGCGCCGCTGGTCCAGGTTCACGAACTCGGCGGGGGGCGGAGCTTGTTGCAGGGAGGCGGAGCCCGAGTCGAGGCTGATGTCTGTCATTGATTTGGGAGGGCGTGGGCACGTTGGGCGGAAGATCTTGAAACATTAATAGCCTACATTGATTGCACGCACGGAAATAATTACTACAAAACATGATGTTTTAGCTGCATGTTAATTTGGCGGTTTGACTACTAGAAATTTAGCTGCACTTAATTTTTGCGTTTTGAGCACTGCCCATTATAAACAGTTTGAGCAACCGTATGTTCGCTTATGTAATTTTCGCAAGTTGGGCAGACGAGCTATTGTCCACAAGAGTCGCGGGCAGACGTGCAGCAAAAATTATGCGAATATTTCTAATGTTATATCACTAGTGGTGGGGGTCCTGGGGGATCTTCGCACATCTGAGAAAAATGTGTTATTTGTGTTTTTCAGGGGTTACGACGTGGATCAGGGTAGGGTTAGGTCTACGGTTAGCTTAAGGGTTCGATAAAGTGAAGTGTTTGGGGTTAAGGTTGGATTTGGATTTTAAACAAATCCATTTTATTGCAGAACAGAGTGTCCACAAGTTGTGGTGTAGTAGGCTAAACCGTTCACAAGATATTGGTAGCAGTTGATTGGCACGAGCGACTTCTTTGCCGATACGTTAATACACTGTCGGCGTGCCATAGCGTTGTTGACCGGCGCTGATGGTTATATTGAATTGTATTGATGCTCAGCGACTATAACCACTGAGAGTGGTGGCTAAATGCACGGAATTTCCAGAGACTCGCTAACGAATCCTTCTAGCGCATTGACGCACACGGCTGTGATACGCTACATTGTGCTGGGTCTGGCCATGATACGCCAGTACAGTACAGCGTACACCACAGACAATCAGCGAAAAATCCGCACATTCACTGAATTCGTTGAATACGTACATTCGCATTGCAAGCGCTCGTCGCAGCCTTAGCCAAGTGGCCTAGAACTGATAAAGCCGTATAACGATAGGCTCGGCCACTGGGTTTTAAATGTTGTAGCCTGTACCCTAACAACAGCATAGGCTTAACAGCTATACTGGGGCCTTAGAGACTGGCTTCACTCGGTTGTGATGAAAAATATATATTAAAAAGTGCCATTTTTGTTGAATTTTAAGCTGTGGCCCGCCCCCCTCTAGAAATTTCGAGTGTTCAATCCGCAAATGACCTGCATGCGGTACAAACAATTTATGACAGAGTAGAGCGTACTGCCTATGCAGTTGCGAGCTTAAAAGCGATGGCTTCAAGCTCATTTTCAGTAACGTACGCTTACCCGATTGCACCCCTCCCAGAAATGTGAATTTAGAATGTAGTAGAGCGGGTTTGGGGAGAAATTGCCCCCCAGACTGTCGCTTCTGAAGGCAATCGCATCCCGCCCGGCCGAGTTGTTTGCATGTCCG
>JAQIWG010008363.1:0-11488 GCA_034695025.1 Chamaedrilus cognettii | reverse complement strand
GGTTTTAATATGGTCACCGGTGCCACCCCCCCCCCCCCCGCCCCGCCCCCCTACTTAAAAAAGAGGGAGCACACACATGCACTCGCACCGGGGTATACACGTATCATATGATCCAGACGCCTACGTGTATGTGTGGAGACAATTTTGAATAGAAATCGACAGCGTTTGCAATATTCGTCATGACGACGCTCCTTCAGTCGGACAACCTTGACAATGCAGACTGTTGAACGAAGTGGACGTAACGTAGAAAATGGTCATTTCTCTGGGATATTGCTCCGCGGGCGGACTATCACCGTTCAAATTCTGCTGAACTAGTGACCAGACAACGTGCTTGTGTTACGGTCACGTACACGTAGGCCTATATCCGACTGAATTACGCCAGAATTAAGGTAGGCCGTTTACGCGCATAGCCATATAAAATGCATTGTTGACTAATGCATTAGACTAATAGTATTCACCTTTTGCGGTAAGTATTCTGATTGTCTAATTAGATGTAAGTGTTGAAGAAATTGCATTGCGCCCTTAATTGTCGCAATTCGTTCGTTCGTTTGACTTTCTTTAACGTCCATCTTGTGATGGAAACGAATCAGCGATTCGCGATATGGAAGTAAGTACTATGGAAGCTTCGATGAATATTCGGTGTAGAATTTGAAAGATTTCGAATTTGGATGCATGCGAGAAACCGATTTAGGGGGCATTTCAGAAGAAAATTTCCTGTGGACATCAATCCGAAAACCAGTTTGAGAGTATTTTTGTCTTCTATTGTGAAGCACACTGGTATAATTGCATTATTATCTTTAATTCAAAATAATTATTATAATTATTGAAAATTGCATATCAGATTAGTGGCTTAGCGAACCTTATGCGATTTATTTTGATTTATTTTGTTTTTTTGTAAAAAGCGATTGCTTTTTGTCTAGTTTCTTATCATAGTTATTTATTAATTCTGTTTTCTTTGCAATCCGCAGTCATCTTTCCGACAAATAGTCACGTGAGTCATGGACAATGGGCGTAGGTTGTAAAACGATGCAATATAGACCTACAGAGCCTCGGGGCCCTATGCGCGGACACGGTCGTATAACAATAGTAATTGAAAGCGTTACGTCGCGAGTTCGATTCCCGAGGTGCTGATATTGCGTGTATTATTTACGGTAACACCGTGACGGGCCGCTGATCGGGTTAAATAATCCGTCTTTGTCAACGGCCACGTTGGGACGCGACACCGGACTCTATTGGTTTACGGTGGATTTTCGTGTTTCGCGTGGGCTGCTACACTGCATGCATAAGGCATACAATTTATTGAGTAAGAGTGCGTTGTATTTGTTAAATGCGTGGATTGCTTTGGGTAAATCAATTAACTAAGTTGGAATAATGGTCGAGCGCTGGATATAGAATGTGCATGGTAGGCCTATACGAATAGCTATGCGTTATATATATATAACTACGTCTGGCGTAAACTCTAGACGATTCGGTGCTAATTATTTTGTTGCGTTCGTGCTGACCGACTATATCTTGTCTTTTTGATTAAAAAAAATATATCCATATTCTCTGAAATACAAGTTTGAACAAAACACTGCGTGGCGTGGTGACAAAGCAACGGCTGCGTTGCTTGGGGACGTTGCTCGTTTCTTTCTAAACCAAACGAAAATAATATAAACAGCGAAATAAAAGCTGCATAGAGCCATAGTAGGCTAATTTTAGTATATATAATTCGGCGAGAATTCGCCTCGCAATTTGCTAACTACGTAAAACATAGTTAACGAATTGCTTTAGCAAAAGGGAAGATTATGACAATGATGATGACGTTGACTACTTTGACAGATTGGTTTCTGTACGAATAGTTCCCGAACACGAACACGTCGTCATGAAGTCTCTGCTCTCACGGGCTCTGGTGACCGCTTTGTTCGTGGTCGCCGTGATGTCAGTCCTCGTCAACTCTACTCGCGAACAACAGGGAGGTAGGGTAATCCCCATGTTAGATAATGCTTTTGAAAAACAATAACCTTTTTGCTGAAATACTCGTAGTCGTGTTTGAAATGCTGATAACCCCTCAGCAAGACGATACTTTGAAAAACAAGAATCTTTCTGTTGAAGCACTTGTGATTTACATGCTAATGACCTCTCAGCGAACGATATATTTGAAAACAAGAATCTTTGTGTTGACATACTTGTGTTTGATATTCTGATAATCCTCCAGCCATACGATACGTTTGAAAAAGAAGAATCTCGCTTTTGAAATGCTTGCAATTCAAACGCTGGATGAAATCATAACCGGTTTCATCGTCGCTGCGCCAAACGCTAGAGTTTGATAAAATATACAGGTAGCCTGACTGAAGACGACGTGTGGGATAGCTTACACGTGCATTTGAAATAGCCTATCTGTGTTTGAGATACACTTATTTTCCAACACAAGCTTTTTTTAATCCAGATTCTAGTTTTTCGAGCGCATCGACGGGCTCGACCGTTTTGAGCCACAAACTGATGAGTTAGCGACGTTTATTGTTGTCTAGAGAAACTCACACACGTTCTGAGTACCGGTAGCGTAGATCCCCATGTCATCGAATTGCTATTTGTCTCAAAATAAAGTCCTTTTCTTTTTAACTTTTCGGGAAGTTGATAAAAAATAACCTGCGTATGTCGATATAGCGTCATTCGCATGGCGTCTTTGACAGTATACGGCCAAAGGCCTGTTTTTTCGTTGGCGATAAGGGCCTAACTACTATTTTTATTTCTTCTTCTGTAAGGTCAAATATTAGCAATGCCCGTTAACTTGAAGACATTGAACGCTGCTGCTTGTTGTAGCCTTTTAGGCTGCAGCATACAATGTACATGCAGTTCGCAAACTACACAGCAAAATTTTAGTTTATTCGCGTCACTACTACACATTTACAGTACATTTACACATTTACACACTTACATTTACACATTTACACACTTACATTTGCACATTTACACACTTACATTTGCACATTTACACACTTACATTTGCACATTTACACACTTACATTTACACATTTACACACTTACATTTACACATTTACACACTTACATTTGCACATTTACACACTTACATTTACACATTTACACACTTACACTTACACATTTACATTACAGTACATTTTTATTGAGGATCAGCGTCCTAGCTCACTGCGATAAAAATCATACGGTTGCGTCCTTATTAGGAAATAGCCCGTAGTGCAATGGGCCTTGGGTCTACTGCTATGACATAGTGATTTTGATTTACATCCGCTTAAATCCGCATGACCCGAACCAAAATCAAAACTATTCGCAAACACGTGACTGTTACGAAATACCAAAAATGTGATCTGAATTCAGGAAATTTCGTGTGAGTGCGGCAGGCGTTTCTAGAACTCCGATAGAACGGTGTTGATTAGCATGCAGAGCACCTAATATCGCTCACTTTATTATTCACCCGTCAGCGGCTACGGAGTCCTCGAGTACGACTTTAAGTGAAGGTCGCAGGATGTTAAGCCAGCCCGCATGGATGACAAATGAAAGCGTTTGAAATTTGAATAATATTGAGAATAACGCTATCATTGAGGGATGTAGATTTAACAGGAAATGCTCATTTCCAGTAAAAAAATGCTTGCAATTTCTCATAAATTTGTGCAAATTAATTTTCAAACGCATTCAAATAAGCCCTCAATAGGGGAGAGATACGAAAAGCACTTTATTTCTAAGGAGAGCAATGTCCCTTGTGGTGCTAAATACCAACACGTTTTGTATAGGCTAAGATTATTTAAAAAGCAACGCTCTGTCATCAAAATTTGAACACAACTATAATATAAATTAGATCCTACGCACACGTTAATCGATTTTAAAGTCTAAAATGGCGCGAAAAAAGGAAAAGCGGGTTTGTGCCGGACACCGGAACTCTTACATGGAACCAGACTGCGTAATATAGTCTTGTAACATGCATACGGTCCTTAAACTAGAAATCCCCCCGCCCTCCTCTCCCCGCGCCATATTGCGGCTCGCATACACGCTATACCGTACAATGCTAATCCGACGCCAAAGATCGCGAGTTCTAGCCGATTAATCGCACTCCAATAAGCTCCCGAAAATTTGAAATCCATCAATTTTTTTCTCGCGCGGCTTTCCATAAGCCGCCGTTCTGCGGTCGCGACTGCGTGCTGGACAAAGGCTGAAGGGAAAAGTCACGCGATCGTTCGCCATATACAGTGTAGACTGGAGTCTCGGTGCATTTTGCATGAGCACTTACGGCGTGTCAAATGGAAGAATTAAGCCGTGCCGTTTAGCGACGAAATCGGAGAAATTCCTACTGGGCTGATCGTCTTAAGCACGCATTGTGCATTATAGGACCTAGGCTTCAGGTTACATGAGATTTTGAAAAGTTTAGTAAGCTTGCAGCCGTTTGTCGGAGAAAAATCGTTGATCGACAAAATACATTCATAGATGCTCTTTGGTAGCTTAACATTAATGAAAATTAATGCTCGTTATGGCACTATCGAAGCTTTTAGTTAATCGTCTACGATGTTGAATTGCCTTCGATCTAAGTGCAACACATTTTACATTATGACAAAAATTTATTTCGTGCGTTGTTGTTCAGCGCGAAGATTCACCTTCGACGGTTTGAGAAAAATAGAAAGAACGGCACGTGATGACAGGTCAGTAAGCCCGTGTTGCGCAAATATGATGCACGTAACGCGTTTGTTTATTTTGTGACTTGCGAGTGAGCATTTAAAACTGCCTCAGTGCCGTTGGCTATTGAAACACGAAATGAAACACTGACACTGCGCCTAGCCTACCTGTGAAAATTTTAATGAATGGCCTGCACTATATAAGTGGGCCTACCCCTCCCCCCCCCCCCCTTACCTAGTGTCTAATATAGAGTTTTATAATGGGGGAAGCGATATCTCACATTTTCGACAAAGAAGGGACAAATGAAGAAGAAGGCCTCATGACTGACATCGCGAAAGAGAAAATTTTTCAAAAAAAAACTTTGGCCTACACTTTCTTGATCGTGAAGTCTAAAATTACTCTGACGCGGCTACTGATTTGCTTATCAATCAATGTCAATCAATATACCATATTCACCGGAGCTAGGGGGCTAACATTCATTAACTAGCGTAGCCCTACATGGCATAAGACGCGATCTAAAATCTAAATATGCTGCCTTGCGTCTCGTGGTGGGTGGTAGGGTTGTAATTTGAGGACAGTGTCTAGAAACGAAGACTATTACAGTCCGGTGCTGTGTAAGCGGGCCGCCACAGAACCGCTCCCCCTTCTTTAGTCGCCTTTTGCGACACGCCCGGGGAGCTCTGAGCTGCAAGTCTATTCTTTGTTCTTTGACTCGCTGGGGCAGTTGCGTCTCGTTACGGTTGCGTTGCAGGCTCAAGTGGTGCGCGCGTCGCGGCGACACATGCATACAGGACACTAAGGTTTCGTTCGCGCGCTGCTGCGACGGTCTGCGCTGCGTCTGCGGTGCGTTCTGGGCGCAGCGCAAGTGCGATTGCAAGAGCTACCTCACCATCGGGACCTAGCCTACCCTCCCCCACTCACCCCCTAGCTCCCCCCCAGGGGTGAATGGAATTCAATTTAAATTCAATTTCTATTCATTCGGCCATACGTCGTGTACCAAAAGTAACAACATGCACAACACAATAGTGACTTTACAATGTAGTCCTATAAGATAACAAAAGGCTGACACGATTCCTTTAACTCTAAAAGTCACTCCTTTAATTATGAGCAGTTAGATTGCATCATTGCAACCGCAGTAGTAGCATTAGTACAGGACTTTATTGTAGGCTAACTGTAGACAGCATCTGAAAATAGGTAAGCCAATTACTGACTACATAGCAATAACTAAAATTAATGAAAGTGCACATTATAGTTTTCATCTTCTTTAGAGATATCTAGAAGTCGGCAGTGAGAAACTGACGTTCTATCTGGAGTTATAATGAAAATGCGAAAGACTGGCGACAGGGGGTGATGGATGGAATTGACTGTTATGTGTTGATAGGCCATCATGAGGGTGTTGATGTCGTTTGCATTGTTAATATTTATTCGGCCGTAAAGATTATGCTTTGACTCATTTTTTGTTTGACCTTTAGGTTCACTTTGATCAAAGTGATAAAAAACCAATAAAGTGTGGTTGACGCGCGCCATGCGGATTCGGACTCCGATGGATCTACAGAAGTTAATGATGCAATTCGTCAGAGCGTAATCATTGTGTCGAATTCTCTACTTACGCAGTCAACATACGAGTAAATGCTTTGACTCAATTGTCAATAAATAAATTCACGAGGCTCGACTAAGCCATCATCATCAGATGTGCTTGCTTGTACAAATATATAGCAGTTATTACTTCATTTCCTTCATTTAATACCTTCATTACTTTGCTTCATTTTTGATTTTTCATCATTCATTACCTTTATTGCTAACTTACCAACTACAAACATAGGCCTAATGTTGCTCATTATAGAGCCTAAACTACTTATGTCATCGTTGTTGTTATCAATACGCTCGGACACAAATCAAGAAGTTCAAAGGTTGAGTTCGAAATCACTCGTCAAAAGCGTATCATAGATTGCCGTTAGAATATAGGCAAGAAAACTGGCGAATGTCGTAGCGAGTTGGGCCGCAATAAGGCTCCACTAGCTTAAATCTACGGTATTGCTTGGCGTTCGTCTGTTATATTGGGATCGAGCTCTCAGCAGCTACAGGCAAAGCTAAGGACTGCAGTGTTCTGCTACATTGAGATAGTCGTTGAGATAATGACAGTATTTTGACGACACTGCTTTCTTTATGACACGAGCGCAATCAAGATAATGACAGCAGAATGTAGGCTTAGGAATATGTAGCAGTCTCGGATTCTCTGTGTCAAACCGATAGGAAATTACCACACGTTGGTTTCTCAGACCATTTGGTGGTCTTTGTTTGGCTAATGATGGAAAGCCATTGCGATTGCAGTGAGAGTAAGCGACGATAAAATTATTGTTGGGAGACTTTCGTCCAGTAATGAACGCCATACTGCAGGTACATGTACAGTAGGTCGTAGGTCCGCCAATACGGCAAGAACAAAATTCTGCCGCGCAAATATATTTTAGCTGGGCACCTCTTGCGAGTGATCGTAATAAAGAGAAGCGGGAAATGACGAGCAATATGTCCTCATAGATCTAATCATATATAAATTAATTCGTATAAAACCATGAGCGCGGGGGGTTGCTTACGGAGAAATGATTTGCAGCATCATTATCCTTTTGGTTCATAATCTTTTTTGTTGACCTTTTAACGTCTTTTTTCTGTCAAACTCAACAATTCGTCTATTATTGTTCTAGGCCTATGTTATAGTTATTATGTATACGACACAAACATTTAGCCTGAGTTTTTCCAGCAAGCGTTAAAATTTATTCCGAGGCCATGACGTCATCACACCCAATGAGCGCGCTGCAAGCTTGATCAATGGTTAATTTAGCGCCATTTGATTGGTTTTTGGAAAATAAATCTCGGATTAAAATTTTAGATGAAAAAACACGGCTTAATGATTCTGCGACGTTGCGCAAATAAAGATGATAGTTATTGTAACAGACGCTATCGGAGTTATTTTAGCCCTGATAAAACACTCTTAAGCCTGGTACTCCCAAAACTCGGCGTATCGTGCCATTAGCCTACTCGACGCCAGCCAGAATGCCGAGTTATATGCTTTCGACTCGCTTCAGACCCTGGTGGACGATGTCCGGGACAAGTTCACCACGACGAGCGAGCAGGTGTGGGCCAAGATACACGTCCTGCTGGGGGAGGAACTGGTGGGGAAGTACAGCGTGAGGGAGGACGAGCTCATCGTCAACGACTGCTCGCAGGACTTCGACGGAAAAATGTGCGTATGTTATACAGAGTACTCGGAAGACTTGGACGGAAAAGTGTTGTAGAGTGGGCCTATACCCGAATATAAGGCACAGCTTAACAAATCCATAGGGGTAGGTGTATTTTTTTAATAGAAAATGTTAAAACTGCGCAATAATCTCCGATGTTAGCAACTTGCTGGGCTATGGTGGAAACAGTTAACGTACTGGGCTACACGTGGGTAGCAGAACAGTCAGTTAATTGTGCCGGAGTTTTCTGATAAAAGATCTGCAACGCCGTCGTACATGTATGCCTGTGCAGATTGGGGCTACGTGCATTCGAGAATCGTCGGGGGACCAAAGTGAGTCAGGAGCTTCTTCTCATTCTGAGCGAGGTAGGTCCACTTAGTGGGCTACTAAGTGGATTGTAAGCAACATTTGTTCTAGCAACAAGGTCGCATTAGCAAATATTGCTATGCTATCTTTCGCTATCTCTGCAGGCTTGCTCTCTTTTATATCGTCAACGAACTATATGCATGAATTAAAATCAGTCATCCGCAAAAGATAAAGATTGTAACGACATTGAAACACGGTCAGGTTGTTAAAGTACTAAAACACTCTTATGGTTACATGTACAAGTCATCTCTCATTGTGGCTTCCATTTGCCCATGTAAATGGAAGCCACATTCAAATATACTCAATTAAGGTTGCTCAATAGTTTTTATACGATACAGTATTAACTGCAACTATCTATAGCCCGTGCCAGATCAATATTTCTTTGGTTGGCGCCAGGCATGGCATCCTGCCATTTGCCTATGCAAGTGAAAGTCACAAAAATGAACATAGAAGCTGCTATAAAAATAATGCCTAAAACCATCAGTCCACAGCACATGGCCCGCTCAGCAAGACAAGAAACCATGCCAAAATAGTTATGCAAGATTCGCGAGTAAAAATATCAATTCAATATAAAATACGATACGATATGGGCTTACTTGATTCCTAATTTATCATTAAATTTTATAACACTCGGGCGTTTCAACCAGATTTCTTTTCGTTTGCGTTTTGTGACCTGGGAACGAAGTACGTATATTATACCGATTCCCGTGATGCAGGGGGTGGTGCTCAGACGGGACCGACAAGGCAACATCTACGCGAAGAACAAGGCCGCTCACGGGGGCCTGGAGGTGTGTGCCGTGGGATGGGAGGAGCAGGAGACCTGGAGCTTGTCGGAGGAGGTGGTCTCAGCGGGGGGGAGCGTCGGAGCCGAGGAAATTAAGGTTGCTCAATAATTATTGTACGATACAGTATTAACTGTAAGTATCTCTTGCCCGTGCCAGATCAATATTTCTTTGGTTGGCACCAGGAAGGGCATCCTGCAATTAAATCCCAGCACCGGGGCGCAAGACGTTGAACCTATGTCAACAACCTAAACCAGAGGCATTAACATAAAATAGGCGTTTAAAAAGGCAGTTTGATACAATATTAACTGATTGATTCAAGCGGGGAAAATTGGAAGAAATTTTCTACATCTGAAATGGTTTTCAATAATGGTTTCAATTCAATTCAATTAAAAAAATTCAATTTTCAGAAATGATTCAATACTTTTAGAAGATAAAGTAGGCCTATTAACTGATAGATTCAGGCAGAGAAATTGTTAGAAATGTATCTTCAGCTGTTCGACATGACGGAGTACAAGAGTCACGTCGCTCTGGAACTACAAAGACCGTTTGTCGACTACGAGAAGCTTCACCGGTTATCCGCTGTGAGCCTGCGCCTTCAAGGCCGCCAGGACGAGGCCTCTTGCACGAACGCGCTGCCTAGTTGCTGGCTGTGTGTCGTCAATCTCTTCGCGCTCGATGTTCTGGCCAACGACGCGGGTGATTTTGTCCTTTTTTAATTTCTATGCTATTGTTATGATTAAAGAAAACGGCGCTGTAGGCTAAATAGTTTGATGAAGATTACACTGAAAATACTGTAAGATATGAAATTTTTGCTTGCTTGTCATTTTCTTGAATCTCACGAATCGGTAAAAACTCGCTAAAATTACATGCGGCAAATTAAAGCTACTGACGCTATTTATAACGGTCGGTCCTCAAAAACGTGAAAATTAAGTGCAGTCCATTATCTGAGAGCCAAAACCGCGAAAATAACGTGCAGCACACATTCCATGTTTTAGAGTAGTTAGTAGTAAACAGAGACGATAACCTCTGAATGTTCGCCGTTCACAGATGACTTTGCAGTGTGATTTTCATCCATTCAGCGTTCAACTGTAACGAATCAGACAATCAATCAAGGAATGTGATATCATCATCACGCAAACTTTAGCACTTTTCGCGTGCGTTGGATTACTATCTTTTATTAAGTAGCGCGTGTGGCCAAAAAATGTGTGAAAAATAGTTCAAAAACATTCAATTTAGTGAAGCACTGAATACCACTAGAAATTTTATGGTGTTTGGATGTATTTTAAACTAAAACTTGATGATTGTATTGCCTTATGTTTTCTGCTTCCTTTTTGCAGCATTGAAAGCTGTAAAGAGCATGCAACACTTGAATCTGAGCAATTCCAAATACATCAATTACAGGGCAAGTGACACAAGTAGTATTTAATACAGTGTTAGTCTAGCTATTTAAAGTTCCATTAAGATCCGCCCAGTTTGAATCAATAGAAATTTTCTATTCAAACAAATGCGGACCTCACTTCGGTTGACCCACAGGAACACGGAACATTTAATAATAATTATGTTATATTAAGCGAGGCGCTGTGATGTAGTGTTAAGGCGTTGGACTTCGAGTCCAGAGTACCTGGGTTCGAGTCTCGGCGCCGCAACTATGAACTTCGACTTCAACTTCTCTACTGCACTCCACCCTTATGGATGATTATTTGCAGGGCTGAAAAAATTAAGCACCTTTGCCAAGGATGTACGAAGTGACTCGAAATCTTTTGCCGCGGCCGGGGTTCGACCCGACTCTCTTCCACACTTGCAATCCAAAGTCCGCGACTTAGACCACTCGACCGCAACTTCTTCTGAAACCGTGGCGTTAGAGGCCCTTCAGCAATGCTGTTATACACACGAGTGTCGCTAGCTGATAATCATCGTCCAGAGTAATTTATTATTCTGGTTGGCGACAGGAATGGCATCCGGCCGTAAAAACCCAGCTCCAATATGAACGTCTAACCCGTGTTAACATGGACACGGCGTTACAGGCTTGTGTGTAGCGCACAAGAATGGACGTCAAAAATGACGATGATGATTACTATTATTTTCAGACAATTTTTAGAGCGTCGTACCATGACCGAAGTCATCGCAAGGGCGCCGTACAAATTATGACAAAAAAATTATTAAGAAGATTATTAAAAGATTAACAACCGACGCATTGCGCTGCCGGGTCCCTAATGGCAGGGCTTTGTCTACAGAGACAAAGAACTGGCGCGCAGCAAATCATGTCAGATTTTTGCGGCTTATGTGTGTAATCAAATTATTAACATTCAAAAGATATTGCTACAATTATTTCATGCGCGCTTCATAATTATTATTTTGATGAAGGTGCGTTAAAAGTGCAATATACATACATACATACATACATACCGACGCATTGCGCTGCCGGGTCCCTAATGGCAGGGCTTTGTCTACAGAGACAAAGAACTGGCGCGCAGCAAATCA
>JAQIWG010008362.1:0-11491 GCA_034695025.1 Chamaedrilus cognettii | reverse complement strand
ACTGCGCATGATGCAAGGACTGCGCATGATGCAAGGACTGCGCATGATGCAAGGACTGCGCATGATGCAAGGACTGCGCATGATGCAAGGACTGCACATGATGCAAAGACTGCGCATGATGCAAGGACTGCGCATGATGCAAGGACTGCGCATGATGCAAGGATTGCGCTTGATGCAAAGACAGCACATGACCTTATGCTAGGGATTGAACGCCGCCGGAGAAAGATCGACAGTTTGCAGCAGGCTATACCTCGCAGCCGGTCGGCTGTAGACTTCACCGGCTCTGATCAGCTAACTTCCTCCGGTGACTTCGAGTCACTGCAGAAAGCTCGACCGGACTCTGCCGAACTGAGACTAACTGAAGGGGGGTGTGAGGGGGGCAGAGGAGATAAGCACGGGGGGGATAAAAGATTTCAAGGTGGGGGCGATGGGAGAGGAGAAGAAGGGGGAAGGGAAACATGCTCAGACATGTCCGCTTTGAATGATTTTCTCGAGCGACGTCGACCCTTGAAGGCTAGATTGCCCCCCCCGCGGTATTGTGACACCCCCCTACACAGCACACCATACACAGCGGCAGGGGTGCAGGGGGAAAACATGGCAGACCGGGGCGGAGGAGGGGACGTCTTCAGCGGAACCGAGGTAGATAAAAAGGTGTGAATTGGTATATTGAAGAGTTACTAAGAAGAAAATTAACTATCGAAGCTAACAGACAAAACATTGATATAAATGAATTACAAGAATATTTGTGAGTCAATTACAGTTCAAAGTGTTTTACTTAATTTTTTTTAATGTCTGTTGATGTCAATCGTACAATGTTCACACCAGGCACCTCCCGATCCACGCCAGCATTTGACCGCAGACTCCAGACACGTCACCCCCGCTGGCCTCACTCCGTGCTACACGCGCGATCTCCGACCCTACTCCGGAGTCCCGTATAGCATCTGCTCCGGGACCCATTGTAGATCGACGGATGGGTCCCACATACCCAGGGATGGCTCCAACTTAACTGTATCCGGGACGGGACTGTATGGACTGCGATCTTTCAACTCCGTGCCTATAATGACGCCGGTCAGTGGATCAGATCCTTCGACAATGGACACTCTTGGATTCTCCTCACTTGCATCTGCATCTCGTGCATCCGCTCAAGTATTCCAAGCGGGGACTGAAAGAGGTGTGACGTTTGGCAAAGGTGGGGCGGATGCGATGGCATGTGTTAGGGGAGGGGAGGGGGACAAGAGGGGTGTCGGGGGGAGGATGGAAGGCTCTCAGGCTGTCGATGGTCCCAGGAAGCAGCGGAATGATGTTTCACATGAGGCGAAGGATGGAAGATTTGAGGCGAATAGGGGACGGGTGGAGGGGTCAGTTGGGCACGGGGTGGCTGAGAGTGTGGAGATGGCAAATGCTGCTGAGGATCTGGAAAAAGGTATGAAATCGAATAAAATTTTACAGTATTTATCAGATGACAGATTGTGTGTTTGGGATTAATTAATAAAATAGAATTGAACTGCTGCATGGAAGAACACTATTACAATATTACGGAGCGTTGAAAGATAAAAAGTGATGTCATAGTGTGTATTTTGTTTCATTCAATATTCACAAACTATTAACTTGAAGCGTAGTTGCAAAGCTTTTATTTTACACATTTTACACGTACTATTTTCAATGTTTTTTGATTTTATTGTCATAGTAATACTGGTACATCAGTACTCTTTTTATTCCTTTTGTTGTAATTATAAAGATCTGGTAACTCCAGGCAACACACCGTTAAGTTAATATCGTTCGTTGAATTGTAATGTTTGAGAAATGTTTTAAATGTGTGTGAAAGACGTTGAATTAATTAAATGTTTGCGTGGTTGATGACAGCGACGCTGGTGGCTGAGTGGACGCGTATGGCTGATGATCTGCTGCTGGAGACCATTCAACTGAGTCAGTTGGGCGACAGGGCCGCTGCCATGGATGCATGCCGCCATTGCACAGGTCGATAAGTCACTCGCTATCCACTGACTACAGGATATTATACATCAGTATGTTGTAATGGAAGCTGGATTGTAAATGGCTGTTGTTTTTTTATTTTGTTTATACAATGAATTTGTGCTCATTTTTTGTAGATTGCTGTAAATGTCGTTTTTCAAAGATTTTGTATTGAGTGTAAGCATGATATCTAGATACCCAATATAGAACCTGTGTTAACTGAATATGAACAATATATATACAGTATATATACAGTATATATACAGTATATATACTGTATATATACTGTATATATACAGGGTGCATCTATTTATCTCTACGTCTCCCAAGGTTTTCAGTCAAATTCAGAGAAAGTATTGGATTAGTTGTGGAAGATAGAAATAGTATTTTAAGACTCCCCGCGTCGATAAGCAGTATAAAGGTGGTTGGATATACAAACTTGGTGCAAATACCGGCACTAGACAGATTGGGTGTGATGTCAAACAGCTTGCGGCTGTTATTGTGGTGTGCAGAAGTGATAGAAGAAGCCCTGACCTTCTGTTCATTCAAGGAGCCAGTCCCTGCCTCACTGCTCTCTGTTCAACATCAACTTACAGCCTGGCAGCTCCAAACCAATCCCCACCAAGCCAACCAACCGTCCGGGAAGCAAGCGTCTGGCAGCCTACCAGCTGGCAAGCTGCCAGGTGCGAACGAAGCAAAGTTACTGGTTCAGCCAACCAATGCAAAACAGCCGCTGGGCATGAAAACAAAAGAATCGTATCCGGTGAATGTAGCGAAACGTTCCGCGGCGCCTAGTTGCACGACATTGCCAAGGACGCCACATTGTGAGCCTGTAGTCACTGCTGCAAGAGACGCTGACGCGGGTCGAGGCAGAGAGGGATCAGTGACTGTGGGCGCGCCTAAACGATCGACAAGTTTAGACATTATCTTGGTGGCGGCGACTTCGGAAAACAAAACGATGCCTAAGGATTTAAATTCGAATCGTTTTCAAATAAGTGCGGTGGAAAGTAACGCGAATGTGGCTGGGGAGAGAGATTTAACTGGCGGACAGGTGCTGGGACTGCATGGAAAACCTTTGAGTGGTGGGGTTACTGCCGCTTCACAGGCTACTGCTGCTACTGTGGCAACAAACAATAGTGTGAACACTGGCGTGAGATATAGTAACAGAGTTACTATGGCAACAGGCACTGGTAGGCCTGCGGGGTCAGGAAATACTTCTAGTAGGGGTGTAGACTCTCGGATAGCAGGGAGGGGAACTATTAACTGGACTCCTGCAGAACTGACTAACTCACAATACAGCAGCAGTGCAAGCCTTCAATCTGCGTATGAACCGACTCGATATCAATCCAAGAATTCCATGCATCAGATTGGGATTGACAAACTGATCCCTGTTGAGCATCAGCTCGTTGATGATAGGAATCGACTGTCGGCGATTGGTCAGCCAGATGCTCAATCAGAGACGAGGAATCGTCTGATTGGGTCGCAGACTGGGGTTTCCTCTGAGCGCGGTGATCGTTCTAAAGATATCGATTCGCGATCGTCGAAGACAGAAACTGTTGAAAGGTCTGACCATGGAGGCGCAAGGATAAATCTGCAGCAGAACATTGTACATGGCAATGAAGATACAGAGAAGCATGCCCACACGGGCACAGGGAGGCACTCACAACAGGACAGACCAGCGTACAACGAGCGACACGTCACGTTTAGGAGAACACCCGGGGGCGCAAACCCCCCCAGTCCTTTCCCGGGGCACTGGGGCAGCACCGATTTTTCTCGCTCGTCCCCCCGTGTGCCAGAAAAAGGCAAAAATCCGCACCTGGCTCATTCGGTTGCTGCAAATTTAAGTGGATCCATGGCGCGGCCCATCCTGCCTACAGTGCAACAGGCCACAGCCGTTCCTGGGGGAGATATGTACGTTGAGACACGGGGGGGTGGGGGCGCGCGTCTCATCCTGCCTACATACCAGCAGGCCGTGGCGGGGAGGGACTGCCATGTATCCAGGCTCAACATAACTCTGGCCAGGCTCGGGGTGGAACAGAGGGAACTGCTCGAGCGAGTACTGGGTGCGTGATAACTGCTTTACTTGTTCAGAAATGGCTGTGTGTGGTTTTGTACTCTTTTGTTGTATTAACATTTTGTACTCGTTTGTTGTATTAACATTCGTTTCTTTGCTTGCATTGATTAGGCTATGCATATTTATATATTAGTAGATGGTTGGGTGCTTGGTGAGTAGTACAATGAAATTATCTGCGATTGTAAATAGTTTTTCTATTTTGTTTCAGACGCTCCTTCCTATGTCTGATCGATTCATTGACTTCAGATCTCCCAATGATGTGCCTGCGGCCTGTGTAAGCCTAACAACGAGGCCTATTGTCTAATTAGAGTTACTAATCAGTGTGGTGCTAAAAACGTATTGTTGATGGTTTGATGGTCTTGAATTGTTCCCTGTCGGTGCTTGAAGGACCACTGAACGAACAGGGTCAAGTGTTGTGCGCACTGATTGAATATAAAATGTTTTTGCTAAATGTTATTGCGCGTTGCCGTATAATTTATGATATTTAATAAACGCAAGAAATGTAGTGCTGAGATAAAAAGGTGTCAAATTGTCGTTGGTGCCAGGATTTTTTATATCCTATACATCTTGCATTATATCGCCTGTGAATGATTGTGTCTTTGCAAATGTCTAGAAGTAAATCGGTTTGCGGTCCCATAATCACATTTCTGATTCATGTATGAACGATTCGTGACACAGACGTTTCAATTTTAATAAATCAAGGATTTTAATTGCTAAATCAAAGGACCTTATTTATTTATGAATCTGATTCTAAATTGTAAATGCGTGTTCACTTAACTCAAATACTAGTTATAAACCTTAAAGTTAACGGTAATTCGGTCATTTAAAATTTGAAGAATAGTTTGATTGAAATTTCTAAAAATGACCGTGAGCTGCCGTTCTTTGTATCAGTTTCCACTGCTACACTTGTTTAATGAGCAATAATATTAATGATTCGTGAGCAATGGCAAACTGTAAATTTACATAGCATTTATTTAACTTAATTTGCATGATGCTAATTTAATTAATTTAGTCCTGCTATATTGCTCCCACTTATTGACTGCACATTTAAATTTCTGCTAAAGTTTCTATAATTAAGTTTGCGTAATTTTGTATCGTCATTCATCAGCAGTAATGTTTTTGACACCTTAATAAGCTAAACATTACTCGATTTTCAATAGCAAAATTGATGTGTTTGTTTATTGAAAGCGATGAGATGTGTTTCATCATTAATAATTTCAAGCAGCCTGATATAACTAAATATAATATAAAAAAATATAATAACTAAATATAAACTGATATAACTAAAAATTGTTCACAATAATTTTTATTAAATTTTTACATTGTAGCTTGTCACCTGTATTGTCACTTGCATGGTGCTTGCACAGAACTACAAGCTTGCAGCAACCATTGAATGACAAGTGTCATGTGGTTTTGGGAGTCTAAGGGCCGTGTGTATTAACGAAGACTAACTGTCATTGTTCTCGCCCAGCGAAGACAATTTTTTCTTTCAAAATGAACTCACGGGCAAGGGGGAAAATGTGGGATGGGGGGGAGGGGGAGGTGTGACGGATGTTTTAAAATACTTACTAATTTTATCTAAGAAACCAAGAATCAACGGATATTCTGTCTGACCCAATTGTATCACTGAGCCAGAATTAACCAGTGATGCCATTGCGTGGGCTATACATGTATCACAAGATTTACGGATATTTCTGTGATTTGGGGATCTGATTTAAAACGCAATCAACAGACAATCGGAGATATTGATGCAAAACAAAACGACACTCTTTGTGAGCACTGTTGATATTTTCCTCGAAATCGCAACAATTTTTGAGATATTCTAAGCCGAGATTCCCAGAATCTAACGATATTCTATTTTGACCCAATTGTATGATTGGTATCACTGGTCAGAAGACTGTTTTTATTGAAATTACAAAAATGTCGGCGATAAAGTACATAGGACGGACGACGTACCTGAGGGGCAAGCGTCTGTTCGACGTGCTCGCTCGTCTCAAGGGGTTCGGCGTGGGGCGCGTCGTGTACAGGCAGGTTTTTCACGAGCGCTACCCCGAGCCGAGTTACTACCGCATCACGAGGGTCGAGCCGAACATGAGTGACCCGAACGAAGTGAGCGATAATACAGCACTCACACTGTCAATCATTGTAGAACTTTTACATTTTGTGTCGGCATTCTTTTAAGTAAGTGATTTTATTATCTATGCACTTAATCAAATACTTAATGGTATGTCCTTTTTTAATCAAGTTGCTACATGTTAGACAGTATTTGTTTACATTACGCATTGCTAAATCTGTGAGCCTAAGTATAATACTACTCGAGTACTGTGTGCAGTCCGAGCAGAGCTAATCAATTTTTACTTAGTGCTAAATTCTAAGGTGATAAAATCTATGTACGGGCCTACAATGTACGAACGTCTGCAGAAGAGATAACAGAAACATAGACTAGAAAAGTTGTAAAATTGACATCTCAGTCTGCAAAAACTTGATTAGCTTTATGAGAAATCAGTGGTAGAAAACCAGGCTTGCCATACTACATTATTAATGCTGGTGTGGTGTCCGTGCTGCTCAGGCTGAGATTGACATTGCGCCACGCGGCAAGAGTCGTGCGTACGGCCTTAAGGTGTGGAGGGGCGCGGCCCTCGGCGAACAACCAATCACGCTCTGCCACAAGAACGACTGGCGCCTCGTCCACCGACTAGACGAAGAAAAGTTTCTCTCCCACGCCGTGCCGGTCCGACAGCCTTCCACCATGCCCGAGGTCCTTCCCTTTCCCCCACTGTTTGAACACCTGCTGCTGATCGAGCGACGTCGTGGCCAGCCAATGGCGGCAAAGGGAGATGGAAGCCAGCCAATGGTGATAAAGGACGAGGGAAATGAACCAGCTGGCGACAAGAACAGTAGTCGGCCGATGTTGAGGATGGTTAGGAGGGCTGAGACTCATGGCTTAAACAGCAAGAGCCAATCAAAAAATTGATTTAGAAATTGATCACAAATTAAGACTGCTATTGGTCAAATAAACATGTTGTTGGTAGTTGTCGTGTGTTTAATATTTATGTATTTTGATTGCACTGTGAACAAAATAAAACTCGGAGTAATTTTGCAAGAAAGCAAAAGAGCATGATAAACACTGGTTAAAACCATAAAC
This sequence comes from Chamaedrilus cognettii, assembly GCA_034695025.1. NCBI lineage: Eukaryota > Metazoa > Annelida > Clitellata > Enchytraeida > Enchytraeidae > Chamaedrilus > Chamaedrilus cognettii. Next base: position 4,301 of record JAQIWG010008362.1, on the reverse strand, counting down.
GTTAGAATTCAATTATGCTAGAAGCTGCTATCATTCATATAAAACTGGGCTGCTTTAAATTGTGTTTTAGGTAATTATTAAATAAAACTGAAAATATAAAATGTTTAGGAGGCTTGATTGCGATAAAAAGATGCTTCGATGAAAACAATGATTTTCTTGAGAAGGTCACTATTGATCACGGATTTCGTTAAATTTGCAAAAAATCCGATGTAAATAATGTAATGTTTTCTGTTTTGGCATTGTATTGCTGTTGACCGGTTCATTCTGTTGACAGTATAGGTGTTTTATTCCAACATAAATTACTATCCGAATAATTTTTGAAATCTGATTGCAATTTTTATATCAATGCGTAGGCGTAACACAGAAAACATTTGTTATAATGTGTACATGATCTTAAACACCAAAATAAAGCTCGCGCCTGTTGCACTTAAATAGCATTTATATTTGTATATAGGCTGCCATCTATGATGTGTCATGGACATAGTCACGTGCAACAGTCACGTGATCGAGAGTCCCTAACATCTGTCGCACCCGCCTCTAGCTGTTTGAACCCGACCGTTGGAGCCCCGGTGACACCCCGCACCCTCCCCCACTCCGATATACCCCTGACGACCCCTCACCTCATAATTCACTGTTAGTGATCCAAATTGCCTGCTATATGCGCGCTCTCCCCCTCTTCCTATCTTACTTGTAGTAAGCCATACTCAACTCAATTTTGATACGACCCCTTGCAAGGCCTTCATATTCTTCATATGCACACTATCCTACTATATTGCATCCACTACCACAGCCCCACTCCACGCATTCTGCACACCCTCCTCACTACCACATATCCTCCCCCCTCCTCCCCCTCCCCCCACGCAACCCCCCTCCTCCCCCGCCCCCACGCGCGCGTGCAGTCACAGTTCAATAAACCCCGCACGCGAGTGACGCGCCCCTACGCGCCCGCAGCCTTCACTGCAGCCGGCTGGTGTACACTAGCAGGGGCGGCCTCGCGATTTTTTTCTGGGGGGTCAGAACAGTTTAATAGTGATGGTGTTCAGTGGATGCATCAGTGCGATTGCCAAAGAGTTGATTTTGATTTTGTTTTAAAGAATGTTTTAAAACCCAGGCCCGAACGAAGCGATCCAGCTTTTGAGACTGAAAAGAGGTCGCTTCAAAAATGATCTTCCTTTTCAGAGTGAGATATATACGTGGGTACTGTTGGAGGATAAAAGGGGTTTGTGAACTTTCTAAGATAAAGACTGACTTGCTTAATGAAGGGGGTCCGGCATACATATCCTCCGCCCGCCACCCCCCCCCCCCCCCCGCGCCCCGCGACTTGGAGTAGTCGCGCCTATAATGTATAGTGCCCCCGACTCCTGGCGTGCGTCGGTGCGCCGCGTTCAAACCGCCGCTTGCTTCCGTCGACAGATGACGACGCTGTCAAGTTTGCATCTGCCTCAGATTTACGATCGTACACCTCAAAATTATCGTTTGAGTGTAGATCGACGGCCGATAGTTATACACGCAAGAGATTAAGTTTGGACTCGCGCGTTTACCAACAACCAGGGCAGCTGCTCATAATAATTACTGCATCGGCAGCTGTTGATATGAGAGGGGATAAGCTCTGATATAGCTAATTTAAACACAGGGGGATATGAACACGGTGCTGAGCCTCTGTTATATAAAGGGCTGCCTTGTGCATGACACAGCGCTACGGCAGATCGAATCGAGACTTTGAGGCTGAGGGAAACATTGTTTGTAACAGTGACGGTAGTAAAAAGTTTCATCAGCCTCGTTAGGACTCGCATTGGATATTCGGCTACGTTCAGAATAAGGTCTGTTAGTGACGGACTTAGAATAAAGCCTATAGATACCACATAAACTGAAAGGAGGCCTGCTTCGCAATCAGCATCTCCTTGCCAAGGTAAGACTATCGGCAGAATTCAATGTTTGCTATTGTAGCCTTTTGAGGTATGTGTGGCTTATTGTCTTTTTTAGGCATCTGCCTATAAGTTGCAAATGCAAGAAATTTTAGTTGTCGGGAACATAAAATAAGTTGTCGACAACTTAAAATAAGTATGTGGAGTTATAAAAAGTCTGATTAAGGCTAAGGGCCAGGCTAAGGGCGCCATGCAGGCCAAGGGCAGCTTCAAGGCCAGGCCAGCCAGGGCCCTGGGGCGCACGCGTGAGGCCAGATGTCGCCAGTAACCCAACACACCGACAGCTGCGCGGCGTAACACGTCTCGAGCCGCGCCCGCGCACCCCCCCCCGCCGACCCTTGAACCCCTCCTTCTCTACCCCCCCTTCCTCCCCCCTCCCCGACCCTTGAACTCCCTCCCCCTACTCTCTACCTCGCCACCCGTTTCTTGAACCCCTTCCGCCCTTGACTCTCTCACACCCTTACTGAACCCTGCCCAACCCTCATCGCTCCCACCCCTCACTAGTAGCTACCCACTCACTCCCCTTGCACCCTTAAGTTCCTCCCATCCTCACCCACCTGGCTGAAAAAGCATCTTATGACTAGGCCTATATGCACGCATTTCAGAGGCTTACCCGTAATGTTAATTTAAAGATTTAAGAGGATCCCATAATTTTCATAAGTCCCGCTAATGGCTCCACAAATTGACGGAGCCATAAACTGTCTCCACCAGTCAGAGAGCAGGCCCTGTTCCTGGATCATAAACTTATTACAACTAGCCTATCATAAAAGAACTGTAAAATAATGTATGAGTGAAAAAGATCTGTGTCCCATCAAAAAACTCAACATCGATAACAAGAGAAATCTATACAGAAATGGAAGAACACACGTCCAAATATTGAAATCGTCGCGGTATGGTTGCTTTGTAATATACATTCGAAAAGTTGCATTAGCAAGTTTTTAAACAGGCTTTATTCAAAACCATTAGCTGCAGCCGTCTGTAGAGTGCTCCACAGACAAGCTGTGTCAAACGATAGGCCTGTAGACAAGCTATGACCTCAAGGTATTGGCTGTATTGGCGCGGGAGAGCGCTTGCAGGCCCAAGTGCGGCACGATGAAGCTTAACCCGTTCCACCTGTCCCATTCACCTCTCCTCCTGTTCCCAGACCTAATCCCCTGAATAAAGCCTATGACCCCGAGCTCCCCCCCTGCCCCCCCGCCCATTCCCCCTCCCCCCTCCGCGCTAAGTCGTTAAGAGCGGGGCAGGTGTTTCGTACGTGCGCTGCAGGCGAGTGCCACTTCCCTGGGAAGCGACAGAGGGCGTGCTAGTGAGTGACGGGACAGATTTGAACTTTAAGGAATACATTAAGTCGTTGATTGGGCCTAGTTATATATTTTAAAGTTTGCATTGTTATGCCGTTGTTTAAGATTCCTTTCAAAATAATTGTATCAATGTTTATAGGTCTGTTATAATATTGTATCAATCACTAGGCGGTATGAATTAGGCAGTGGATTTGATTTGTCAATAAATTACAAAGATGAGATTTTGCAAAAACAATTTGCGTCATATTTCGTAGTGTTGTAACAAACCAGGGATAATTTCCCGTAGGCCTATCGCCCCCCCCCCCCCGCACCCACCGTCACATTACGCTAAGTCCTGTCAATCACTCAGTTTGTACAAGTAGAGGGCGCCAGGTGTCACAGCCCCAGGCTATACACAGCGCGGCGCAGGGCTGACACGCGCCGATAGGCTGAACAACGAGAGAGCGTGCTGATTGCGATAAAAGGGTGTTCTTTGAGTCCTTTTGCTAATCTCTTCGTCCCTATAGACCAGCCACGCAAATAGCTGTAAGAGAATGAAGAACGCTGTGGCGATTCATACTAAATATATCCGAGGCTACATTTCGTATCCCATCCTATATTTCGAGGCTAATCGTTAGATATTTTGTAGTGAAAAACGTTTCCCCCGAACGTTTAGAGAAAAATTAATTCACAATTGGCAAGCAGAGGTTATTGAGGAGGCTTAGGTGCAGATTTTTGAGGAGGCTATAAGCCCCCGAGCGTGCGCCAGGCGCCGCCACTAGCTGAAAGGGCAGGGGTCGAGCTTAGGAAGATTTCAGAACTCTTTTATAAATCAGCTATTCAAACGAAATAGAATGGTCGGTATATCAACAGTGCGTTTTAATAGCATAGACATGATAAAGAAATGCGAAATGGTACGTGATATATGAATAGATCTGCATCGGTCGCTACTCGTCTCAAGCTGACGTGTGTCTGTCACACGCGATCTTAGTTTTCGAGTGCTATACAGCTTTGCCGACATTACGGTTCATAGTGTTAGGAACTTAAGGACCAGTCAGTCTACTCGTACCCGCCGGGGGGGGGGGGGGGGGGGGGG
>JAQIWG010008361.1:0-11491 GCA_034695025.1 Chamaedrilus cognettii | reverse complement strand
CCGGCCCCCCCCCCCCCCCGCTCATTCAAACGACGCAGATGTTTGACCCGCCCCCTGCAGCCTAATCCTCTGCACGCGCAGCACAACTCTTAACACGCGACTGGCTAATAGGCTAAATATACTTCACTAAAATAGGTCTAAGAAAGAAATTACTCGATTTGTGAAGTTTCTATAGGTGAATAGTTTGCTCTTGTTAGGCTCTTTAGGTTTCCAGCATATTATTCTAATCAAATAAGAGCCGTAGGCCCCGCAATAAGCGGCAGCCATATCTAAAACCTTTCAACAAGTTTTTGTCTACTTTCTTTGAATTCCCACTACTTATGGTCGCCTATACTGCCGCATGCGTCGAAAAAATAGATGAAATATAGACCAGTTGAGTGTGATTTGTGTCAACTACTAATATGGCATCGGTCATCAAGATCAAATCAAATACTACAATCGTTGAAATAGTTGAAATTCATGAACAGTAGCCGAATGAATATCCTTAATTCATTTATTCATTCATTCATTCATTCATTCATTCATTCATCCATTCAATTCTTCCTTATTAGGAAGAGAATAGTGCATTAGTAAGCACATTTGTGGATGATACTAGGATCACCTACTGGTCGAAAAGGGACCCCACTGACAACCAGTTAAAAATTTCCTTCTCTCGCCCATTCTCATCTTTCTAAATTTGATTTCTAGTGTTATCCGCTGTCCGGGTGACAATACAAAATTTCTTCCTACTGAGTATAGGTTAGCAACACTGTCAGTGTCTCGGGTTTGTCACGGTTTGTAATTACACACACACAGCATCCCATCCACCACTGATCCACATGTAAACCTGCCACTGGAAAAAACTCCAATCTGCTACCAATTACTATTTGCAGATACTATTCCCCTCTGCTTGTCTAGCGATCTTGTGGAATGTCCACTTTTTCCACTTACTGGTAAGTCAGGGTATCCCCTGGAGTACGAGATGGGGATCCCAGCGGGCCGTTTCCGGATAGGGTTGGGACTCGAGGGGACAGGGAGGGGCCAGCTGGAGTAATTTTATCCCGAGATACCATGCGGTGTGACACTTTGGCAGCTATGAGGTCGCGAGCCGGCGTGCAGAATGAGAGCAACCCCAGAGACAAAGTGACAAAATGATTTAGAGAAAACTACATCAAAAGGATCGAAAAATGTGCCGCGCTGCTAATGAAAGCAGTCAAAAATGATCTATCAGAATTACAATAGCGATCCGGAGCCAAATATAGAAAAGGAACGTTTTTATCTCCAATTCATTTATCTTCATTTTTCAATGTAATTATATGCAAAAAAATTAATCGAAAAATACTTGTTAAACTATAGAGGGCTACTTGCGACTCAGATAAGAATGAAGCTATAGATAATACTGAACATGTTCTAAAATGCTAAATTAGCCATTTACCAAAGTTCACTAGAGCCATAAATAGCTCCGAAATTGAACCGTGTTTACAAAACGTTCTCAGAACATGCTCAAATTACCATCAAGTATTTGTAGGTTTCATTTAAAATTTAACTTGCTACATACATCATCATTCCATCAATGCTTTGAGGACAAAAGATAAGTCCTGCTAATCACAGCGAAAGCTATGGCTGTTATTTTCTGGAGCGATTTCCGTAAGAGGGTCAATTTGTTTCGAAACGGAATATTCTTTGCTCGAGCATGCAGGTACATCGCAATGCTCGCCCGTGCCAGGTATCGCGTCATGAGCGTGACGAGACCTAATCATTGCCGCGACTAGAGTCCCACTGCGCACACAGCCTAACTGAACAAGAGTTCAGATTTAAACCCCTTATCGATTCCCCCACCCCCCTCCCGGAATGCTTTTTTTTCGTGGTGGGGGAGTTGGAAATTGATAACAGTCGGTCTTTAGGTCTGCGGTCTGTATTGTTGGCTACTCTTCAGTCACTGCCATTCTGCGGGAATCAAGCCTTCATGCAGTCCAATTTAAATCTTATCTTCAATTTCCTTCATTATAGCAAATTTACATACACCATAAAGATCTCTAAGATCAAGGCAATGACTTACGTAGCGTTTAAAAGCATTTTCACTTAACCTGCTGTAGCTTTCTCTTGTACATATTAATTTCATTACTGTTCCGCTTCAACTGTCGCTGTATGTCATTGTCACTGTATTGTTTCTGTCGTTTGACGAAAAAAGTTCGTGTAAAATTTAGTCGCGCAACGATCGATTAACACTGCACCGACACTCGGTATGCACGACCAGCGCTGCCCTGCACACAATAGACTTGAAGCAGCGTCGTCTAATATAACGTGCCCATCAGACCATTCGAGATTCTCTAAACCTTACGCAAAAGGCTACACTTAAAAGGACGCGCCATTACGCGACAAGAAAAATGGTAATATCTGTCGTTACAACGCTGTTGCGTCCACGCGGCGATTATAGGCTGGCGCTTCGGTTCGCGGCATCGCATGCCCATACAGGCCTCGTTCCTCTTCAAAGGCAGTCAGTCCAAATCGAGCGTGAACTGTATATTCCGTAACTTACCAATACGTAACATTCGCATTGCCGACGACTGCGTAGCCGCTGCGTAACTAAATTGCAGCGACACTCGGCGGCTTAAAATTAGAGATATTTTCGGAATCGATATACATAATGGAAGAATGTGGCCTCAGCTCAGATTCAGAAACGATGGCTCGCGTTTCTCTTTCATGTTTAGACAACGCGCGAGTAATAATCAGGACATTATAAAGTGGACAGTGTTACATTAACGAAGAGTAGGGGAGTACCGGAGAGTACGCTAGGGGAGCCACGAGTTTCAAATTAATCCAAAACGGTCGATTGTGGAGTCTGTTGTTGGAGGAAACAGCCCGTTACGCCCCCCAGAATATATGTCACGGCTCAATTCAAAGCTTGTTAAGAGAATCGGACACAATTGAACTTAATTAAAGGAAAGTTTACTCTTACGATAATTAACTGCGTCTGGCAATAGGCGCTTTGTTATTAGACATCTGAATGTTCAAGAAGAAATGCATTCAAATTCTACTTTCAAACATAAATGGAACTTGAGAGGGCATAAGGGAGAGAGGACGAAGTATCACATAATTATCGGCAGACACTTATCCATGCATCACTTAAATTTGAGGTGCACCACCAAAAAATTTGAAAAGAATCGCGCACAATACTGCATACGTTATTGGACAATAATTGGTTAAACGCCCTGCAGCCATAGTTTTGTCGAAGCAATGGGCACCCCTAAAATTTGCAACACCCGCTTATTTTCAAAACTGTACGAAATAAAATCCGATTTAGGCAATAATACAACTATAATCGACATTAATTGGCTACTATCTCGCTGTCCTTTTGTAAGCATTGCTTACTAATAGGCTTGTGATTTGTTTTGTTGTCCGATTCTGTAGTAGTTTTGATGCGATTCTATATATTGCTAATAATTTGTAATGATTTAAATTTATTTAATGGACACTATAGATATTTTAGATAATTTTGCTTTTGACTAACGTTCATTTGTACAGTGTATGCTATTTTGGATGATAATTACTCAAATATAATAGTGTGATCTAGATAAATAGTTGTTGGAACATGGAAAGGGTTCCTCACTCGGTTAATTGCACATTCCGGCACGATCATCCACTCTGATCTCCCCTGTATTCACAGCTGGACACGTTCCTGTTATGTCTCCTCTAAGCTTTATTGACATATGATCCTCCGACTTAGTATACAATTAGTCAAAGCCGCAAAGTGTGAAATGCAAGTGTGAAAAGAAGTGCAAAAATAGACGAAGCGGTTAAAATTCAGTTTGTTATACCATTAAGACAAGCAGATGTGTATGGGCTAGATTCAATTTGAGGCACTCTACAAATCAAGGAGAAGTAGTGCGTACCGTTAGATTGGTGTTAGAAGGTGTGAACACAAGATAGATGGTGTCTGACCTGTACAAAGCTGGTCGAGGAGTCCGCTGATCTCTGCGACGCTCCAAGTCTCGCCGTGTGAACTGAAACAGAATTCAATCAAAGAAGTTGAAAGAGGCGACACGCCGCGATGCTATTTAACGGCTGGGTTAATTAAACGAACCGCGGTTTCTCTCCCTTACTTCTGAGCAAGCTCATTCGCGAGCAGCAATAAAATGCTTTTCGTCGCTGAAGAATCAAAGAGTAGACATAAACCGTAATTCGTTTTTTCAGATCATCAAATTTGTCGGTCTACGCTATAGATTCAAAGAATAATTGATGATCCTCTACGGAATAAATATCAGAGTTGATGATGCGTGTCTGCATGGGCAGCAATAGAAACAAGGTCCATATTTGAAATTTGTACATAAACTGCAGTATTCTGAAGAAATCGCTGAAAAAGGCCTATTTACAGGGTTTTAATAGACCTACAATTTAAAATATAAAAGGCAAATTTCACACTCACTGGAATATGCAGTGCGAACCATGGCCTAAAGCGACAGTACGAATAATATTTCTGACCTCTTACAAAAAAGGTCACATGAACTCTTCTATAGCATCGTATAATGTATACATGGAAAGAAATGAACTACAAAGGTTAGACTTACCGTGCACATACAGCTGTTCTCGGTGTAAACGAATGCTCAGTTGAATTTCACCTGTAACAATGCAATAATAACAACAGCTAATAATAATGAAAAATGCCATTTGATTGCATAATATCAAATTTTCACTATCCCACAGCAATCTATATTTTCTGCATTCGTGCCGGACGTTCAGTGTGTGTGATGTTCAGCCGCCTACTTCATCTGGTTTTCACAACTATTTTGCCATTGAAATGAAATCATCCTTAGCATAGCAGATTTGATTTTGAAACTGTCTACTGGTAAATCAAAAGGAAGTACAAGTTCAGGTTCTACTTATGCATTTAGACAACTGTAATTCGACGAACCCTGCACCTCTTCCCCATTGCTCTATGTAGGCCAAAGAACATACAAAACGATATCTCCAGGCCATCTCTGCGCGCTACAATGCCGCCAAACAGTCAGTGACGTCACACTCCAAATCACCCCACCCGCCCAGCGGCCTGCTTATGGCAACCCACTCGCGTCCCAAACCCCAATGTCCATTAGCGTGGCCAGCTGATACGGGTTGAAAGGTCCACATCAAGGGCACGGCGGGTAATTAGCCTTTGACGGCCTGGCCCTAAAGATACCGGGGATTAAATCTTTTCCTTTTCTGCAGCCCCGGGGTTAGCTGGCTAACTGCCTCGAGTCACCGGGGGTGGAGGATTGTGGCGATCAGATATCAGCCTTCATTGTCCGCCGCTCCGTTCTAAACAGTGGACAACAACCCTTCAAGTAATAAACGGAGAGAGAAAAAGTGAAATCTGACGCACGATAAGCTTCAAAAGCAGATTCGGTTTCGTTTAATTCCTCGTGGAATCAAGTAGGGAGACAGCCAGCGAGGAAGATAAATCACTGAAGGCGACTGGAGAAGAGTGGAAGAACCGCAGAAGTGTAGCAGTTGGCGAGATGGAGAAAATGAGCAGATAATCGCCGGGTTAGAAATATCAGTTTTGCTGGGGACTGGACAATCACGAAACGCTTTTAGCCTGGAGCCCCGCGGATGAAGCTCAAAGTGATGAAGCTGGAAAGATTTTGTTTCCATTGATTGGTCATCTTCATGAAGCAACCGCTTGCCACGCAGTTTGAAATCAAAGTGTATTTTGCGCATTGCTATTTAGCATTGTGTTACTGGAACCCAATAACGAGCTTTCAAACGGTTTTCATAGCGAGCACGTTTTGAACAGAAAACTGTTTTACATCTTGAAATGATCTTTTAATTCGTTCATGTTGTGAAACGTGTTCCTTATTACCATCGGCAACTGTTAACTTCTCAATCTGCATTGAAATTTTACCATCAATGATTAACCTAACCTCAGCTGACTTGCACATATCCAAAACCCAACCAAATAATAACTCCAACCTGAACAAACCTTCACCATAATACCAGCTTTAAACTCAGCCTAACCCAAATGCATGGCACTTGACGAATAGGGCTCTTTTCCAAAACAGGACGCTTATTTGAAATCCGCAGGCTACTTGAATTATGATATTTGCGTCTGTGACTTACTCTGACATAACCTCAAACACATCTAAATCTAACCTATCTAATCCAAAACCTAGTCATCCGAACCCAAACTTTAATCTAACCATAATAGTGATCGTGATCTATTTATAGAACACGCATTTATATTGCGCTGTCCATCTAAGCGCGCCGGACTGCGGTTTTCATTCACGCTTCCCGACTGCGCGATTCAGTCTACACACCCTGAAATCATTAGAGACTAGACTGACCTCACCCGAGTCACACTGACCTCAGTCAGGTCACGCTATGTACGGGTCTAACGAACCGTTAACGTTGTGTTGAAGCATACGCTGCCCCGTTGCATGCCCAGTGCTATACTTATATCGGGGCACCAAATGGTGCAATTTACAAGAATTGATGCTTGTCGTAGTGAGAGCTCTACGCCCCCTTTAAAAACTGAGCCAATGCTTAGTAGTTCGTCATTAGCACTGAAAGAAGCACTGAGAAAGTAGTTGGGAAATCGCTCCCAAGTGAATTGAATGTGTCTTTTTCTTCAAATATCTTTAAGGTTACCGATACAGATTTTCACTGTCAACGATTTGTTGCAAGATAGTAAATACAATCTCACTTTTGGCCATTAAATAAAGTACGTCAGTACAAAAATTAGCGATATATAAGATGTTGTTAAATTTTGTGGTCTGAATATTTGTTGTAGATATTTCATTAAACCTTGAAACATCACGTTTGAATGTCAACTTTGAGCATCTAAAAATAAACCTAATTTTAGCAAGAGTTTTGCTAGAACTGCGAACAAAATATTGCACTTACTCAAAATGTTAAAGAAATTAAAACAACTACTGAAAATTGATTTCTTAGCCCCAAAATTTTGCTCTAGCAATGGGGCAAGAATCAAGACATCAACGACCTCTCCCCCCCACCCTCACTCCCCTCCGAGTAGAATGGGTCATTGAGTACGGATTTTCATCAGTCCATACCGTTGGTCGAAATGCCCCATTGAGGGGGTAATGACAGAGTTGGGGTTGATAGATTGCGTCGTACAGACGGCTGCCAAACTCAGGTCACGGTCTCAGGACGAGGGGCGGTATACCAAGAATGGCGGAGACGGGAGAGCAAGAAGTTCAAATCAAATCAAATGCATTTTATTTTAGACTTCGGAACAATAACAAAGTATGAGATTTAAAAAGTGAAAGTCTAAAATAAAGTTTAAACATTCGGGCGCTAAGCGATCATTCTCAGCGCAGACTAACGTAGGCTATACCATTCACTGTCGCCTTCATGTACCTGTAGGCCGGGCTACATGGCACACTTCATGCAAAATAGTTGTTATAGTTCGGCTACAATGAAAGATACAGTTACATAACAAGCAGCATTGCGCTAGCTTAAACTACTGCATGACACGTTAAAAACACCACAAGGCTTTTTCTATCGACAGCCATTTGAAAATAGCTGTAAAATGTTTAATCTTTTTGACTCACGTCACTCCTCTATTTTGGACAACAAATGCGCTGTTGTTAAAATTAGCAATTATTTAATGATAAATTCATAATAGGCAAATATTTTCGATTTTTCTAATAATTTTTCCACTCAAAATATGAAGCAAGCATAGTTGGCATAGTTAAAGACCACATTTATTTCAAAACGGGGGAAGGCATCTCCCAGCTCCCAAGCGGCGCCCATTCGTTGTCCAGTCAAATATTGTGAATTAAAGCTGGAATGATTTATTCTCTATTTGTCTCTAACAGAGATTAGAGATTGGCTACGCATTGGAATGCTGGGTAACGAGCGTTTGATAAATAGCTGAATAAAAAGGTGGATACGCCCCCAACTGTCCGACTGTTTGACTGCAGTGTATACGGTGGAGCGGATATATCACAATAATGACTGATGACTTCGGAAATTGATCGTATGGGAAACAATGTGCATACTGTGGCGGGTCTCATGTCAAATGACAGGCATTATTCGTAGCAATTAATCAGTTATTGAAGTGTCTTGTTGTATACATAGGCTATGCTAACAAAATCTTAATGCGCACTACCGTACGGTATTTGTATGTAGCCTACACATGTCAACGCAGTCCACTGCAATGTCGTTCTGTAGTAGGGCCTACAGATACGGCTGGATCCACAATAGAGAAGAGTGTATGAACTATGAATTCATTCAGGATTCAGGAAACAACTAGGCCTAACAAACTGAAATATTTTTTAAAGAGCATGAAACTTATGATTCTCATTTTGATTGAAACCTTCTCCAGCCGACTGACTGTAAGAGTATTATGATAAGCCTAGCTGCAGCTAACTATACCAGTAATTAGAGGGCTACATCGTGAATTGGGCGACAGATAAGAGTGCTTTTTCAATATCCAATATGATTCCACATCACGAAGTGACTCTAAATAAAGCTCAGCGAATGGGCCAATCTTGTTGAAGTAGCTCTATCTATAGCGCTCAATGACCAGTGAGATCGCAGTAACATGAATAACCCCCGGTCTACAAACGACAAAGCTAAAGTTAACGATTACAAACCATTTCTCTTCTCTAAATTTCGCGCCATTGAATAAGTGTGGATTTTTTTCGTACGAGACAGAGCAGATGCAATACAATATCATACATTACAAAATATAGGCCTACATTAACTACGAAAGGAACAAACGAAACGAATAAAGATTCGAATGCTGAGGTCAATGCAGTCGTTCAATTTTTTGACCTATATCTTTTGAAAAGAGTTGTTTAGTAGATTGTTTTAAATGAAGCGCGCTCAAAAAGGGAGTCAAAGTCAAATCGGAGCTAGTAAGCAAGTTCTCGCCGCCAAAATTAAGGGGGATCCGAAATCAAGGGGGAATATTGCCCCTATCTCGCGGTCCACCATTGGGACACCGGCTGTCAACTTTGGTATCTCATCCGCAGGAATGCATTAGGCCGGTATACCGCCACTCCTGCCAACAAATAACCCGCAGCGCGCACAGACCAAGTTTGTAGCACTTTCCTCTGTCCGAGCTCTATAATAGATCACCTGGACGACGCTATGCACTCGTTCTGCTCACAGTCATTAACTGTCCCATTCAGTGTGGCAGATTGACAAATTGCTGACGGCTTGAACCGTTTTGCCTTCCAAAGAGAGCATCGAGAACGCTCCGCTGAGCATTACCTTATAATATAAATGACTGTAGGATGGATTGTGAGACGACGGTATTACCAAGCGCCATTAGTGTTTTGGTCTTATTGGAATGTGAAATCGATTCGTGGAAGTTTAACTCTTCTGTTTTGGTTTAGCAGAGATCAAATGTTTAACCGTAATAATGACCTAAAATTTGGCGAATCATCACCATAAATTACTCGGCTCAAATTACGTTATGTTTGTTAGGCTAAGAAGGTCTGCGCACACTCCCGATAACGCTAAGCTAAGATTATAAAAGAAAAATAGATGGAGGCAAAGCTAAAAAGAAATCGCACGGTGTCATAATATCTGAAGAACATCAGTAATATTTATCATTTAATGTTGAAAAAATATGTCGCCAAATCGCCCACTGACTTTAACTGACAAAGATATAATGTCATGACTGAAACACAGCAAATCGAAAAAAAAACTATGACTACAATCGCAAACATTAATTCCGAAATGATATGCGGGCAATTCACGATGTAGCGCATCCATGATAGGCACACAAGTTCGTCAAGAATGCATCGGTTTCTCATTTCACAGCACACCCTGTACAGCTTGTCAACTCATTATCATATTATCTCGGCTAATTATCGCAGCAATAGCTGGACATGAATACGGCGAATAGCCAGACAGTTGGAAACAACGTGCCGCAGCTGTCAAAAGGCGCTATTTTAACATGTTCGCTGCGATTCGCACCGACATCAAACGACCGTTAAGGAATTAACGCGAGTTAAATTTATCTAAATCACTGCATGGTGTCCTTGTGTGGACGGTCAGATTGTCAGAAAGTCGCGAACAAGCAACGGGGGGCTTGGAACACTTATTGAGTCCGATAGAGGAAATGCGCAGCTAATTGGGTTTCGCTAAAACAGCCGTTCTATTTCGGTTATTTTCGACACAACGCATCGTAGAAGCAAGGGGCTGCCTGATTCCAATAGCGGACATTTACTCCTACGATGATAAACCATGATATTTTGTCACAAAGAGACCAACGCGATCTCTATGCAGGTTTGCAAACATTTACAACCGGATTAGCTTTCTTACTTGCAAAACTTTCGACTACGCGGTAGGCTATCGAACAAAACAAAATTATCTGCTCTAATATATTGTTACTAGGCCTATATATAGTTAGGCCCGATAAATATCTAAAATTTTGAAATGCGCAAGTGACAAAGATCTCAAGTCAAGTCAAGTCAAATTTATTCGCCAGTAACAAAATAGACAGCAATATAAAATTACAACAATAGTCAAAAATACAACTGAAACTATTTTGACTACAAATAAATTAAATGCTGTTTCTACTGTGCTGGCAGGCTACCAGAGAGGCTAAGTAAGCCTATCTAAATGCTGGCCGCCTAATAAACAGAGGTGATTTCAAACAGGTTCATGTTTATGCAACAATCTATATCGCCTCCAAAGAACCTTGAAGTCCAAAATATATATTCACTGGACCGTAGCTTATAACACGGATGAAGAAAAATAATTGCCACTGACTGAGATTGCCTACTTATAGTCAGTGAAGCATACAAATAGTATTAGAGCCTTTGCATTGGCAGCATGGCTTCATAGAACTTAGTCGAATCAGAACAGCAATCAAAATGCCAATAATCTCTGCAGTTGGTCAATTGTATGATGCCATGCCCGCCACTCAGGCCACTAGCCTACTATCGGCAAAGCGGTGACTTCAAGCCCAAGTTGTCCCGTCGTCAGCGCCCGCATTTAGTCGACGAATCGAATCAGTCTGCGCTGGCAGGTGCTTTGAAGTGGAAAGACGCATCCCACGGGGGTCGTCCACCGTGTGCATAGGGGCATCGCAGTTTTCTCAACACTTGACAGGGGCGCCACCAAAACTTCAAGATAGAGGGCCAGCGTGATCAATGTTAGGCACATAATATTTCTGTGCAAGTCCAAAAATGTGAATTTTTTTTGGCGATAATACATCTTAAACCCAATCAATGGCCTGAGACTTTAATTTCCCAGCATGCAGACCATAAAAAGAACGCCATGTCTTTTCGCCAATTTAAAAATTGAATCGCATTTGCCCTGTGCAAATTAAATGACAGTTTGAGATAAGAAGAATCACTATATGGCAACAAATTTTTAGTCATAAAATTATGTAATCGGTCGTTAATAAAAACCTCATCGAAATAGAGGCAAAGGGTGTTATACTACACTCCTAAAATTTATCAAGTTTGTTCTCCTTTCTTCAGTATTTCTTCGCTTAAGTCATCGACTCTGACACTATCGAAAGTCTGGTAAATGACCCTCCTGGGAGTCCCAC
>JAQIWG010008360.1:0-11491 GCA_034695025.1 Chamaedrilus cognettii | reverse complement strand
GGCAACGGCTTGTCCTATACATGTACATTACGCATTGTTTGGGCACCAGCACCCTCTAGACTCGACCCGTGTTTGATTGATCTACATCGTCGCCATTTTGTTGTTCCCGGTCCACAGCTGAGGAAAGCCCTACCCGGAGCCAGGGACCAATGAAATCGCGTTATTGGCACACCACCTAGAGCCGTGCGCCGTTTTAACACCTGAAAATTTAGCAAAAAACGATACTATGTAAGAGATGTCACCGGTGTGCTAAACATGTTGCCTAGTTTTTGACTTTAAAACTAACATTTCGAACAAACTCATCACCAAAATAACTCAATCTAAAAAGGAATCTCCTCAGTTATAACTAAGGGACTTGAAAACCAAAACAGGGGGGTGGCTTGACCGCCAAAATCTTAATGTTATTATGTTTATTTTTAACGTAAATAGGCCTGGCTTGGATCAACTGGGATGGCGTGAAACCCAATCAGGGCATGCCCCCTCCTCCTCCGCTCTGGGAACCGCCACCGTACGGTACGAACAATAATATTGAAATATTCGATTAATGTAGCCGATGTCGGGTGTGAAGTATCACTTACCACCACATAGAGTCGACGACGCCGAGCAAATTGCCGGTCACGAGCCAAGCAGCGATCAACAGAGTCTGGCCTTGTAACCGTGTCATCTCGGCACGGCAGAGTCACACCCGACCCTGAGCGTGACAGTGCAGCCTGACTGCAGCTTGACCCTGCAGCCGCGCGCAATAGCACGCGGTCGAAACTCGTCAATGTACGTCCCTCACGGCAAATTCTCCGGTTAGTGCAGGCGGACCACCGGTCAGTGCAGGCGGACCACCGGTCAGTGCAGGCGGACCACCGGTCTGTGCAGGCGGACCACCGGTCAGTGCGGGTGGACCACTGGTCAGTGCAGACGGACCATCGACCAGTGCGTGAGAACAGCAACCCACGGTAGGCTCTAGGGTAGGCAGACAGCTCGGTAGCAAAGTAAATGTAATCACGCTATGGTTGATCCAACGATGGTCGATTGCAACCGTTGCACTTCACGACTCGCAACCTATTCGGTCGCCAGCTATCGACGCGCAAATGTTGAATGACAGCGCTCCTCGAGTAGGGCGAGACTACAGTGAGGACGGCCCCCCCTGCTGGCGGGCGTCCAGGACACGCGTCCAGATAGTTGGCGCTCCGCCACTCTGCCGCGCTGCATCCTCAACTACACGCACTCGCAGCATCACATCTCTCGCCGCGCCCCCACAAGTGGAACCATCTGAACGCAATCAATGCTCCAGGATGCGTCGATCGTGTTATTATCCGGAAATTGAAATGAGTAGGAACTGCTATCATACACCGACTGCTGCATGAAAACTGCATGGCAGTAATAGCCTGCTATTTGCAAAGACGTTGCACTGACTTGAGTCTTGTAACAATAATAAATTTACAATGATAATAAATTTATAGTCAGTTTACAATTGTTGACACGCTAACCCATCGATCAGCGTGTGATAATAATAATCCGAGACCATGACATGTGATGTGTGAATGGAAATAATCCAACGGCTGTTGATCTGTTCGATAATCTCTGACCTGAGCTTCAGGGCGCGCGACTGTTGCACACTGAGGGGCTATAGTAAGGGCACACAGCGACGCATGTCGCATGCGCTGACAGTGGGTTATCGTACTGGCATGTCGAGCGTACGCCTAGCGACACCTCCTATCACCGCAGCCACAGAGCATGTCAGCCTTATGACCCATTCCTCAGACCGAGAATAACCGTTACCGTTGTACTTAACCGTTCCCGTTGACAGTTTCATCGCTGACTGATGTATAGTGTTGTGCTTAGCCGTTGCCATGCCGTTGTGTCTCGACTGTTACGGATACGGCAACTGCTACTTGGCCTGAGGTATGGCAGACGTTCTCGCCGTAATCGCGCCGTTTCCGTAAACCGCCGTACGGAGTACTTAACAGAAATCAAAAAGTTTTAATTTGCTGCTGCTGCTGCGGCTAAGTTAGACTGCTGACCAGCAGCAGCAGAATGCTAGCATTTATTAGCGGCTGCTTTTTTCACCTGTTGCTTACGCCTGAATGCTGCTGCACCTGAATGCGATGTTATGTGAAACATCGGCCTAGCATATCTGGAGAACCCTTGAGGGTAGGTATAGGTTAATTATTATGAAAATTTCTCTTGGTATAATATAAGGGGTTGGCCCTAAATCATAGCTTTGGGCGAAATTTAGTACACTTCCTCATGTCTGCAAAACTCTGTATGCCTACGTCTATGTATGGGCTCGCTGTGAAGACGGTGGTCTGATCACGCGCGTGACGATTCTTTCACCTCACATGTACGTATCACTTTAGGTCTACCTGATTCACACGTGCAGTACGAAGAACACCGTCGACCTAATCATTACATCTTATTTATAATTGTTCTCAGCTTAAAATTGAGAAAAATTGAGCCAAAATCGCATCTGGGCAAAATGCGATACGTTTACGGAGCGGCTACGTATTTCTTGAGGTATGGAGAACGGCACGTTCGTCACGTCCACGGTAACGGCCTGACCGGCACGGCTATGGCAACGGTTGAAGCGGCGTGAAATAAACTTGTAAACGGCTACGGTTGGGGCACGGCAAGAGCGGTTAAGGAACGGCACGGTTAAGTGAACGGTAACGGTTATTCTCTGTCTGAGGTAGCAGACTTTAGTTCCTACACACATACACATCGCTGATATCGCAGCACTTCTCTTTTATCCTCCGCGCAGATCGTAGACTCAATCATCTGCATGATATGAATGCGCACACCGCTAGTGGCTGCCCGTCCGTTTCTCGTGTTCACTGCGCAAGTATAAATCCGTCACTATACACAGTGTTCACAAAAAAAACCAACCTTCCAGAGTCCAGACTGTTTAACGCTATGGCGTTGCAATATGCCACGGCTTCAATATTGGTATGTTCGTTAATGAAGTAAAAAACAGGCCAACTTTTCATGCAATTTTAAATTTGAACCAAATGAACAAAGTAATTTTTTATTTCAGATTAGGCAAATGGCATCTTAAATATTACACAAAATCGATCATAAAAATACAATTTAAAAGACAATTTGAAATACAATGTCAATCTTTGACATTGTTTTGACAACCCAACATTTGACAACTTAACATCTGCAAAACGGTACATGATAAAAAGTAGGCACACCGATAAAATTCCTGCAACGCATAATTCATGCAATTAATTCGTGCACATTAGGCGTAGCGAAATGGGCCAACACAGCTACAATCTCAACTAGCGAGTCCGGTTTTTTGGAACATTATCACAGTATTCGCAATACGCCGTAATTAAAATTGAGACACATGGCTGCAATTCGGTCAAATGCTAAAACTGATTTTCTGAATTTTGGCGCAGTTGAGAAGCTGACTAAATTGATAACAAGTCCATGTATGCCTATTTGTTCTATAAGCATCGGTTCGTCACTGTAGACTGAGTACAATTTTTGAAAAATAATAATTGTAAGTTTTTTGATATAGTAAACAAAAATCACATCAATCTTCGCATAAATTTTTGCACATTCAGCCTAACAAAAATTTGACATATAGAAATGTCACTAAGAAGTCCAAATGTCCCCCTTTGAGCTACTATACACACACCAGCACGAATTCGCATGTTGTCGTGTGCAAGTCTCCGTAAAATGTCTCCGATGACGTCGAACGGACTCTAAAACCATTATTATTATTTTAATATGTCGAAGCAGAAACAGATTGAGGCGGAAGCAATGCTACGTTCATGATGGTGCGTTCCCATTGACTTCTCAACTCTCTCAATCCACTGCGACAACACAGTTAATGTGTTTATGAAATTAAACTAAATAAACGAGTGTTGTTGCAAAATTAGTTAGCTTCAAAACAATTAAAACATTTTGAAAATCCGTGGACTCGACGTACGGTCGAGTGTGTGAGTGATATTCGTCTTCCTTGTGTTATGCGTTTTCCTTTTTCGAAGCACTAGGCCTATATACACCGTGGCTCAAAAGTAAAGGATCCAATGAATTTCTTCAATACCTACGAAACGCAATAAGCGTTGTCAATTAAATTTTTACCACATTAACGTGGACCATTTCTTCATATTTTTTGTCAATTTTCATTGAATTTCATCGAGCGGTTAAGAAGATACGAGTAATCGAAGTGGACCTACAAAATAAACGCATCAACCGAGCTGGGAAACAGCTTAATTGCTATTTGCATCAACAATTTTGTGCCACGATCTCTTTTATATTCAAATTCAATAATTTTTAGCAATCCAGGAATGTACACTTCATGTTTCAACATGATTTGGTTCCAACATGCACGTGAAACGATCGAAGAGCGTGGTATAAAAGAAGAATGACACAAAGCGCTGGGCGTCGAAGTGGCGCGCTGTCAATTATCAAAATTTAGCAGCTTGGTGTGCTTGTTACGAAAAGCGTCAGAAAAAAATCAACGTCGAACATCTGAAGCATGGAATAACAAAAAAGTTGGACAAATTTGAACATTCTGTACTTATCACAAAGATATGGAGCAGCGTGAACAAACATTGGCTTGCGCAAGAGGTGCAAACGGCAATTAAGCAGTTTCCCAGCCTGGTAGACGTGCCTTTTGGTGATCAATTTTAACTGGGTGTATCTTATAAACCGCTGGATGAAATTCAACGAACATTGGCAGATATATGAAGCAATGATCCAAGTTAGTATAATAAAATATTCAAGAAATTTGTTGGGTCCTTTACGTTAGAGCCACGATGTTTTATCACAGCCGCTATAACACAAGGCATTGTTAATTGTCATGCCGCTCTATACGTTCTGTCAATACTAACTTATTATGCTCTCGATTCTGAACTACGGTATTCGTGAATCATCGAATGAAATAGTTACAAAGAGGGCGATATAATGCGAAGAAAAGATTAGTGAGAAGGGAGATCAAGAGACTTCAATGTGTGAAAACTGAGAGAACTGAGAAGCGAGAGTAGCACTACTGCAGCTATATGATTTTATAATTTTGGTATATTGCAAGTGTCACTAGGACCCTTCTATATTTTGTCGTATAACATTCAAATCAATTAAACTGCTCCGTATGATCTGGCAAAACACACTGATTGATTGATTGATTAATGACTAATAGCAGATCCGATCGATGCGTATGCTTATCGTCTGTCATGTAAGATTAATGCTGTGACACCATCCGCACTAGCTGTCACTGCGCCCATCAAACCGCATCGACACTGCAATGCGCAGGATAGACCCCTTATGGTGCATCCGCCCTGTTGGTACTCGTGCTATCGCTCTGACGACATACTCGTACTCGCGGCTGTTTTAAGCATCAGACTAGCGTACTGAATAGAGACCAACATGGGGTGGGAAACAGTAGGTAACCGCAGTAAATCGCGGTAAATTCCACAAGGAGCGAGTGAAAAACATATGAGAAGCGGATTTTACCGCGGGGCGGGGACAGCCGTCAATTGTTTCCCGCGGAAAATGATAAGAGGGGTTGCGGTAAAACCGCGGGGTGGTTAAAGGAATTTAATTAAGATGTTTATTTCGCAGCTTCCATCAATTCATAGCAATGCGGAAAGGTGAGGGGAGTTAGAAGCTTCCCCATGTCACTCTCTACTGCACACCCGATTACAATTTCGACCCCTCACAGCCATTTCGCTAAAGCCATCTTTTCCGAGCCGTTGACTTGCTCGACGACCCCAGTCCTTACATACTTTATCTTTGGTCTCTAGAGCATTCTCGGCGTATACCCGGCGCGCGGTCAGCTCACGTTCAAGGCGGTAATTAGCGGCTCCTTATCACCGCTGTCGACACAGCTGTCTATAGTGGGCGCGGCGGGAGACGCTGACATGATGCTCGGCACTCGGCAGAGACAGTCATTAAAGCATCACTGGGCATCTTTGCCATGTAGGGATGCTCCCAGACGTTAATACCGAGAATGCGAGAATGCGTGTTCCGATCATATATGCCGATGTCCGTGTGAAATTTTGATGGACTAGCCTTATCTCTATTAACACCGAGGGAACGATGCGTTCTTTCAACGCCTCTCCCTCAGCATCCTCAAATGCCCCCCCCCCTCTCAGGCAGAAGGCTAGAAGCTGGAGTATCACCATAGTAGTGTCTGTCTGTCTACCTTGGCGTCAATCTGGTCTCAATATTGGGGGGTTCGAATAGAATATTTGGCTAAATCCAAAATGAAGTTTAAATATTGAGTTGTACATGAATGATGTTAGTAATACGCACATTCAAATATTGATTGATTCAAACAGTTGTTTCAAAATATTGGAGGGTCATACATTCTCGGACCCCCCCCACTCCCCAATAATGACGCTTGTGTCTATCTATATGCAAATAATTACGAGAAACCGCGGAAAAATTGTGGGGAATGGGGAGGGTAGCGGATTGATCTTTGCGGGGAGGGGAACGTGTGGGGAGGAAATTCTAAATTGGTTTGCGGGGGCGGTGGGGAGGGGAAACATTTTAAACTTCGATTAAGAGTTGGAGCGCTAAAAGCTTCCCATGTCACTCTCTAGTGCTGAAGCCTTCAGGAACTGGATGCTCATCGTTCAGTGAACAACCTTCGTTACATATGTATTTTCTCCGCTATTTCGGTTATCTGATTCTTGACTAGTTAAGAATCAGAGTTTATAAACTCCATGCAAGCTGTGTGACTCAGTAAACGATAGTCTATAGGCCTACTTGGCTATCGTTTACTGAGTCACATCGATGGCATGGAGTTTACGAACTCCATAACATGGAGTTAACGGCTTGCATATGGATTGAATTGAATCACCTTGTAGCCTATAATGTTTCAGAACAATTTCTTCAACAGTCTCTATTGTATTAATATTTAACTTGAGGTTATACGGGTTCTATTTCTTTTATGTTGGCAACAGAATGTGACTGTTTACTGAGTTGACTAAGCTAAATTAACCTAATCCGTTTTTTCTGTAAGCCTTAATTTGATTAAATCATTAATGTTACAACTTTAACTTAATGTTTTCTATCGACATACAAAACGCTTGTTGTCACCAAATCAAATATCGTCAAAGAAGAATTAACGTGCGTCATTTCAGAAATTAACATAACAATTTAACAGAGTTGTAAAATGATAAACCTGCAGGGAACTTGTCCAGTAGTTTCAATACAGATCAGATGTCAGTCAGTTTGTTTCATTGAGCAGCATGAACGCGGCGATGTGCGAACTATGGTATGTGTGTGTGTGTGTGTGGGGGGAGGGGGGGGAGTGTGGGGAGGGGGAGCCCTGATACTGACACCGTGGTTGCAGTCTGTGACTGATGCGAGTGGCGTGTCCGATTGACGCGCAGCCACGCGGTGGCGCGGTT
The DNA here is from genome assembly GCA_034695025.1 of Chamaedrilus cognettii. Taxonomy (NCBI): domain Eukaryota; kingdom Metazoa; phylum Annelida; class Clitellata; order Enchytraeida; family Enchytraeidae; genus Chamaedrilus; species Chamaedrilus cognettii. The sequence continues at coordinate 4,133 of JAQIWG010008360.1, read as the reverse complement.
CTCACGCCATGCAGACACCCCGTCGTAACGACGCTCGGCCTAAGGTCGACATCACACTACTGCTGCTATTAGACTACATATAGTAGGCTACTAAAATAGTGAATTGCATATAATTGACTCTACCTAAGCCTGAACGTCGACATGCAGCAACCATACAGAAATTGCGACTCAAATGTAAGGGCGCTCCGTTGTCATGAACGCTGTAGGTAGTTGGCGTCAAATTACAAATATTCGTTTAAATTTATATTTGAAACGTTTAAATGACTTGAAATTGTTGAAAAATAGCTCATTTCGTAGAATAGGATGCGGGAAATCCGAATCTGAAGTCATATTTTTCAAATACATCATTTAACGTAGGAAATGAATTTTGAAATAAAATCGAAAATTTTTAATTGCAGAAATCCATGATGATTTTAAAAATCCCAAAGAAATATTCTAATTCCCCGTATCCAACTTTGTCTAATACGGTATCTTTCAACTCAACAGCCTATTCAGTAAAACTGTAACACGCGTGTTTCTATGCAATCGCTCGTGCTATTAGTTCGAGTGAACAAAATGTGAAAAATATTATTGGCTGCCAAACAGTTAGCCACTACATTCAGGGAGAGTCTATTGCTAGTACATAATTATTTTCACCGTTGCCGGGCGGCTACGAAGTGAATGACACCTATGCGGTTCATCAGCAGGGTTAGGGTGACTTGTCATCCTGGGCTTACTCACCATTGATAGTAAGTTCTCGCGTTAAGGATATTTTTAAGGCCAGTAAATCTTCATCATGGAGAACATATTTATCTTTGTTTCAAACTTTATGGGAGGATTGTCCACTTTAGGGGAGAGGTTCGCAACCAGCGCACTCAGTGCGAGCGCTGGTGGCGCTGGTGATGATCCCTTACGCGTATATCAAACGATCATTTACAATACGGTAGGCCTATATTCTCCGCGTTATCTTTTCTCACAGGCTGCAGAAATAATGCATAATAGACTTGGTAGACAAAGATGGTCCTAAAAGTGTCTGGGTGGAGCGCTTTTGTGATCATTTAAAAAATATATGCATTTATTAGGTCATTGTTGTTGTTCTCGATACTCTTCGATAATAGTAGAAGTGCTCCCACAGGCTGGTCCACCGTCCAGGAAAGTGGCGTCTATTCGCTCAAACAAATTGGTCGTTGCACGCCGTAGTTAATCATATAAAAGGCCTACTGCAGCAGAATTGTATTTATGGAACGTTATTTTAGTTTAGGGTTAGTTAGCTTAGGGATAATTTAGGGTTAGTTTAGAGTTAGTCTAGGGTTAGCTTAGGGTTAGTTTAGTGTTAGCTCAGGGTTGGGGCATGTTTTTTTTAGGTTTTAGTTCGTGCAACGCCCAATTTGTTTGAGCGAATAGACGCAAGTGTCCAGGAAGGCGACGACCCCTTGAGGGCTCGCCCAGAGGTCTACAGGAGTAAGTGGGGTTGGTATGGTGGGAAATGAGGATAAGTATTGGGTGTCGGTGGGGGGTAAAGCTAAAGCGGGGCAGGTGTTGGGAGTGGCACTGTTGAAGCGGAGGCAGGATCGAGATACGTCTGAGCTGGGCGAGGAGGATGCGGTCACTGCGGTGGATTCTGGGTAGCAGTTGTCGGAGACGCAGATGGGTGGTGGTGGAGTGTTAAAGACCGGGTTGACGACAGGGAATTGTGACATTGCTTCACTATGTGGGTGCATATCAAGGTCTGCCTGAGTGAGAGGGGGTTGAGGGAAAGACTGATAGGGGGAGGGACTACTAGTCTGTTTGCTTTGTGTCTGATGAGTATGGTGTGTTTCATTTGGCGTCTTGGGAAGTGCTTGAGAGATGGCTGTGATTGGGGTGGGAGGGACTGCGAAGCTGAATTTGGGAGGAGGGTTGTAATGTTCGATAGGGAGGGTCCGGGTTTATTGATGAAGTTGGTCGGTTTTAGTGACAAGTGTGCAGCCGGTGTTAATGCGTTGGGCCGAGTTTGGTATCATTTGGAGTTGTTGGTTATGTAGTAGTTGGCTGTTGAGATGTTTAGGCTTGAGATGTTTTTTAATTACTACAACCCCTTTGGATGCAACCTCTAACGCAGATCAACCTCCTGCCCTTCAGCACTTGCGCAAACCATCGCACTGCATACTTCCACACTTGCTGTCCACCCTTGCAAACCTACTGTGCTCTGCACTTCCACACTTGTTGCACTTCCATACATATTGCACTCTCACATTTTGTTACATTTTTCACATTTGCTACACTTTCTGCACTTTCAAACTTGCTACACTTGCTGCGTTCGCAAACTTGCAGCGGTCGCGGCACTTCCACACAGGCTGCACTCACACTTTTTGCATTCGCCTCATCCCATACTTGCTGCATTCTCTGTACTTCAACACTCCAGCACTTGCAAATGCGTATGCTTATTTAATTCAATGGCTCGCACTCGTTGCACGATCGAATAAAGTAATCCAACAAAGAAAAGCAAGAGAAGAATGCTGCGAGTACTAGAAGTGATAGGAATTTGAGAATCGCTATATTGCAGTGTCTTGATACTTGTTTGCAACAAGTCCCTTGTTTGCGAGCTGGCACGGTCAGTAGATAGGGCGCAGTGCAGGCCGGGGTCGCAGGGTACAGGTTTGGGTTGAAGCGGCGATGTTATTCTAGCGGTTTGGCGTCAATGCGTCGAGGCGCTGCGACAAAGCGGGAGCGTGTTTGTCTGCACGCACGGAGCGCGCCGCAGCACAAACGAGCCTTGTCCTCCGCGCGCCCGCGGCCCCGTCGCATCGTCCCGCAGCGAGCGGGCGGGCGGGCGGCCGGGCGGACGGGCGCAGGGACTGTAGCGAAACGTGTTTGACACCATGTCTCGTCGGCCTTTCATTAAGCACACGCTTAGCGCCCGTGTATGTCACGAGCAAATTGCTCTATTGCTGACTTAGGTTTTGCTGACAGCGTTGTGATGAAGGCGTATGCTTATTTAATTCAATGGCTGCAAAAGTGCAACACTTGTACTATTTATTATTCATAGTGAAAATTTGCGAGCGTTATCACTTCATTGTAGTCAAGTTTTGGCAACACAAGCAGAACACAAGAAGTCTTACACTAGGTGTAGGCCACGTGCGCTGCGAATATTAGGCTAATACCAAAAGGCTACAGACTTTTTGCATTCCTATGACTATGAGTAAAAAAGTATTTAACTATATCATTCGAAACACACACAATTAAGCTACCTATAGCAATATATGACAAATAATATATTGCCTACTTCACATACAATTCATATGATGCATGATGTCAAATTTAAGACAAGCAAACCACACAATATATAGGCGTATGTGGGCATATATTCGCAGCGTACTATATACGCGTACAGCGTACATAAACGAGCCATTGAATTTATTTAATAACTATCGCAGGAAATAAGCATCGTCAACCATATTAATAGAATTAATGATAGTCGTTGTAATTAGTATTAACTAGAATAAATAGTAGATATCATTGCTTATATTTATATAAGCAATTTTATTAAACCTGTTGTTGTTTGCATCGACATCTTTCTGAAATAAAGGCTCTGTGTGTTTCAATTGTGTAAGCTAATTGTAACAATTCAAGAGTGTTTCATGTTATAATAAGACTCAATAGTATACGCAATTTTTTTATGTGTGAGGTCAGTCTCGGATTTGTGAGAAAATTACAAGGGAGGGTCTAGCTCTTGAGACCGGGGGAAGGGTGCTGACGAAGACTTTTTCCTTCCCAAACATAGGCCTAATCACGACCGGGGGTGGTACTAACTTGACAATTGAAAATATATCCGTTTTAACCACTGCGGAAATAGACAAGGAGGTATGGCGACTAAATTTCATCAGCCAGAGCGATCAGGATTAGCCTTCGTTGAAAGGCAGTAGCGTACGAAATTCATCATTCATGAACGTTCCACAATTTTAAGCACTTTTTGCATCTTACATCCAGCTTCATCCTTTTTATTGTTTCAGTCAATAGCTTGCAAATTTCCTCACCATTTTCTGATTCACAAATGCATATTTTCTATGCTTATTATATAACGTTTTCATCTCAATAACGTCCTCTAACGTAATGTAACGATCTCAACCAGGAGTTGAGATCACTGACAGCGGGGGGGGGGGGGGGGGGGGGGG
>JAQIWG010008359.1:0-11493 GCA_034695025.1 Chamaedrilus cognettii | reverse complement strand
CCCCCTACCCTAAGTTTAATGGTGCTTCTGCCCTCCGCACCCCCCTACACAGCCCCCTATACAGATCACTACAAGCCCTCCCCCCACCCCCTCTACCCTCAGTTTGATGGTGCTTCTGCTCTCCATACCCCCCTACACAGACCCCCCACTGCCCCTACCCTCAGTTTGATGGTGGTCCTGCGCTTGAGCCACTTTTCCCTCGGCTGCTCGTGGTGGAACAGCGCCCCCCCGGCCCCCCGTCCCCCTTCCCCCCCCTCACTCCCCCCTGGGTCGAGCACAAGGTACTCCTGCCTCACCACCTGACCAATCACGTACCAGCACAAAGCCAGCCAATCAGGAGCAGCCTCACTCATGCACCAGCACACAGCCAGCCAATCAGCAAGCGTGATGCATTGATGCACCAGCACACAGCACGTGTGTGTGCACTGGCACTGGCTTAAACATGGCTCAGAAGAGCGTCCAGTTAAGATGACTTCAGGCCCGATTGCAACTGAACTAGAGCACCCCTTACTACAATACCATACATCCAAACCCAAACTGAACTAGAGCACCCCTTACTACAATACCATACATCCAAACCCTAACTGAACTAGAGCACCCCTTACTACAATACCATACATCCAAACCCTAACTGAACTACATTTATATTTACTTCATGTTGTTACGGAGCAAACTGCAGGCAGCGATCCTTAAGGATGACTCCCTCCCACCTGTCTCAGGATAAAGGCGACAATGTCGGTGGACTCCCAGAAGGAGGCGTGGAGGAGGGCAGGCAGGGCGGCGGGGGGGAACGAGTGAAGGGCCTCGGGGCTGTAGACACTGTAGTCGACCCGCTTGCACCCCCACCACCGCTCTAGGACTGCACACACATACATGCCCACACCCTCACACACACCCTCACACACACACACACACACACACGCACATTACACATACACACACACCCTCACACACACACACGCACATTACACATACACACACACCCTCACACACACGCACACTCTCACACACACACACACGCACACCAGCGCTCAAGGACTGCACACACACGCACGCACACACATACACACACACACCACTGCAGACACGCGCACAAGTCACAAACACTTAGATGAGGCCGCGCTGCACTGACTGGCTGAGGTGCAGAGAGTTGGTCCGTCCACAGAGCCAGACACTGGACTAGTCACACTATAAAAGTTAGGGTGAGGCTGTGCGGCACTGACTGGCTGAGGTGCAGAGAGCCGGTCCGTCCACAGTGCCGGACACTTGACTCGTCACGCTCTGGTTGCTTGCACGTCGGTATCGCTCGCTGCTCTGCTCACAGCTCAGGCTTGTCTGCTGGGCCACGCGGGGGGTGGCCGGGGCGCCGGGGGGGAACCCAGAGGAGGCGCCGGGGGGGGCACTGAGAGGAGCCGTGTCAACAAATAACTCCCGCTGACTCTGCAACGTCTCTACTACAACAACAACAACAAGTTACATTACTACAACAAGAACAACAAGTAACATCATCTACAAATAATAGTCATAACACTAGAGGAGATGGTCCAGTCTCCTCAGCAACTCTAACAACAAGTTACGGGGCAGGGGTTTGACTCCCGTCGCTGTCAGCAGTTTAGCCTCGCGCTGCAGGCCCCACAGCTAGGCTGTAGGACAAATGTCACTGCAGTCAACGTTGCAGGGTAATTCTATATGCCGGATGGCACCAGGAAGGGAATCCAGTGGAACATTTTATAAACATTCCTTAGGACAAATTTGATACTGACTTTAGATCTGTGGACGTCATGACACATTTGAACCAATGAAAATAATTCTCAAAATTTAAATTATTGACTATAATTGATACTAAAAGTAACAAATCTTAAATACACAAAAAAGACCAGTAGTTAACAAATGTCAATATGACGCACAGATCGCTGAGACACACCGGTGTAAATGGGGAGTCCGTCGCCGAAGGGAAACTTGCTGTAGCGCGGCAGTGTGACCGGAGGCACGAGAGCAAAGTTCTGATGAAGGAGGGGCTCCACGCGCAGCGCGGAGGGGTCTGAGGCGTAGTATAGGTTGTACACCTGGTTGCAGTACGGACGCGCGACCCAATCTGTAGCCAATCACAACGCAGCTGGTCGCTGATTGAAAGAAATAAGGAGTCACAATTAATCTCAAGTTTATAACAAGTTTATCAATGCTGGATGTTGATCAGCCTTGCAGTGAACTCTAAGGCCCAGTTGCTCCATCAAAAGTTATTTGGTTGTAAATTGCCACAGAACTAAATTGACGTCACGATCAAATCAGATCGCACAAATATTAGATCCAGATCATTCAAATAACTCGCCTATATTGGAGAGTTATTCAAATAGCACTGGATTATTCAAATAACTCTCTATTGAACAACTGGGCCTAAGTGACTGTACTATGAGACCGTTCTACAGGCATATGTATATTAATTTTCTATTGTACGGTCTAGTCAAGAATCTAATACCAATCAGAATTAGACAAGATGCTTGGTAATACTGTTTCACATTAGATTTGATTTGTTTGGAGATTATTATGCTTCTACGACAATCATTTAATACACAAAATAAAAACAGCAGCAGCACGTACCATGCAGCAGCCCGCCGCCCGCCCGGTCGTCCCGGTCGGCGCTCGCCCGTCTGTAGGCGAGCACAAGGGCTAGCGGACTGCCCAGCATGAACACCTCGCTCACCTCAAACTCAAACTCACCCGCCCCTGGCCCCCCTGCCCCCCCTGCCTCCCCCACAGCAGAGGCGCCCCCACCTACAGCGGGAGGGTCCTCGGCGCTGGTGCGCCTGGATCCAGGGCAGGATGAGTGGCGAGCGTAGCGTCCCCCCCCCTGGTGCCCCCCTACCCCCTCATGGTTGGAGGGGGGGCTGTCGGCCCCCGTGACTATTAGGTCGACATTGCTGTGACCAAACAAGCCGGAGGGGTTGAGGTAGGGCGCGGGGGCAGGGGAGGAATTGTAGGGGGAGGGGGTGTGGGGGGTGTTGGGGGACGGGGTGTAGGGGGAGGGGGTGTAGGGGGAGGGGGACTGGAGGCAGGCCGAGCAGAGAATGTCGTAGGCGAGGATTGATCCGACACTGTCAGCCACCAGGCAGACCTGACAGGAAGAGGCACAGGCAGTGATACAAACAGACAAATATTGGACAGAGAGGTAAGGATAGGAGCAGACTAACAGGGCAGGTACAACAATCATGAATGAATATCGACAGATATCGACAGATAAACTGACACAAAACACAGAGCAACACTAACAGCTAGACAAACAATGAAGAAGACAGACAGATGTAAACAATGATAGGAACAGAATGAAGCCGAGTAGCCAGGGGGTGGAAGGCTTTATGAAATAATAAATGGTTATACACTTGAACACTCGTTCAAAAGACCCCCCCTAAAGAAGACGAAGAAGACGCCGGTCCAGTTGTTGAGACCTGGCCGGTGAAGGCCGCTCCGTCGTCAGAGCTTAAGAAGTCCGCGTACGCGCTGTTGATACGCGTCACTACCCCCGACAAGAGCGTAGGGTAGTCGAGGGAACCAACGGCAAACAGAGCGACCGCACTCAGGAGGAAACTCTCCCTGCCCCCCCCTTCTCCTCCGCCCCCCCCACGCTTGTCCCCACCACACGCACTCAAACTGTACAACGTTGCGCAACAACAAGCAGCAATTTATAACGGATAGAAGTTAATCTCAAATAGAACAGTTGTTGTTTAAAAATAGGATTAGGGTTAGGGTTAATAGGAGCTCAGTGATTTGTGAACATTATTACATAAAGCAAAACTAGCAATGCGATTAAAGCATAGCAGCGGATAAATGGCATTTCACATAGCACCTACAATGAAGCAAATGAAGTTTTTTCCATCTCCGTTTGTATGACATATTTTTGGAGCGTTACAAGTGCAGTATACATGCATACATACATACATAATGCAAGAAATTCACTGAGAACGCAACTACGATCTTCTATCAGGCTAGAGCGGAAACAATATTATGCGCATTTCTATCTAAAGCATTTAATGACATCCATAGTTTAAATGTTGCAATTATAACCTACTGATATTAATACGTAAAATAATTAAGTTTTTTCGCAAAAGAAAATATAACTTTCCCAGTTATTTCTTAAATGCCACTCCATAAGACTTCACTAACAAATTGTACCAATCAGCATTAAGTAACCAGAAAAATAAAAATGAAAATAAAGACAAATAAAGGCTGAGTGTGGTACCTAGAGAGGAGAGCGATGGCATCCCTGCAGACTGGGGGGCAGGAGACCAGTCTAACGGCAATATGGCCGACAACCGACGGGTAGTGAGCCTGCATCACTGCGTCCAGCGTAGATTTGAATGTCGATAGGTCGGCCTGTTTGGATAGGCTGGGGTCCTGCCCCGTGTCCGTCACACTGCCTGCGATTGGACACACACAATGGGTGATGCACATACGCACGTAGAATAGAGAACTAAATATAGACACATGCTAACTGATCTAGTTTTCGCATCAATGACTGACTGCATTTTTTTTATTTATTTAGAGGAACTTTAAATAGGCCTATTGTAATTGAAGCAACTATTAAAATTCACTGTCAATTAATATATTTACATATAAATTTATTAACTTCATACAATAATTCACTGCATAAATAATTAACTACTTACGCTTTTTGAACCCCTTGTCTACTATAAAGAAAGCACACGGTTTGAGACCTCCTTGTACAGTACAAACAGAGCACACAGGTTCAGACCTCACTACACACAGAGCACACAGGTTCAGACCTCTTTGTACACTACACACAGAGCACACTACAGGTTCAGACCTCCCGGTACACTACAGAGCACACAGATTCAGACCTGCGTGTATGACGAGGAAGAGGATAGAGGTGCGGCAGGGCGTGACCCCAGCCTGAGTGAGCGGGGGGAGGGGGGGGGTGGGGCAGTCTGCATGCGGGGAGGGGCGCCGGCGGGGCGACGTGTCGTCATCTGCCGACTGACGGAATGAACTCACTGCACACAACAAAGAGGGGTACATGCACAACGGGGGCGTATATATGCATAAAGGGGGGCGCATACACGCATATCCCTCTCAATCTGATGGGAGAGATTAGCTATCTTACTCTGGATAATTTCAAGCAGCCTACATGACAAGAACAGTGTAATCTGAGCAACAGTGAGAAGCCAGCAAAACCTTGACTCCCTAGCACAATGCTGGATCTCACACACATGTCTTCACTTTCGTCGCAACTTCTACCTTCACAAGAGAGACAGAAGATAACGCGGCCAATAGCCGGCCATTCAAAAAGCTCTATAGACACTGAATTTGAACTCATTTAGAACGCCACTAATAAAGCACAACATCAGAATTTTTCAAGCAGAATTAATTATTGTAGAGGATTATGTACGAACCCCCTAGTTCGGTAACACCCCCTACTTGGGTAGGAGGCTGTGATCCCACTAGATGGGTACCACCCCCTATTTGGGTAGGTGGCGGCATGCCCCCTAGCTGGGTAACACACAATACTTGGGTAGGTGGCAGTAATCCCCCTTGTTGGGCACCACCCGTTACTTGGGTAGGAGGCCGAGAGCCCCTGGTCCGGTTCCACGTCGCTGTCGTCGAGGGGTGACATGAGTTCCATGGAGGAAGAGCGGGGGAGGCGGGCGGGGGCACCATCCACCCTCGAGTCATAGTCCCCCCCTCCACTCTCTGCATCCACACAGCGCAGTGGGGTCACGGCACAAATATATATAGCAATTCATTAATGGTCGATTTTGTAATTTAAATCGATTTCAAAAGTAACTGTACAAATTTGCATTTTTTGTTGGATGAACTGTGATATTGAACGTCTGAGCACTTGTCTGCATTCAAATACCAGCGGAATAAAAAACCTGATTACTGCACATAGGCTCAGAATTGCCGTTGAAAAATACTGAGCAAAATATAATGAGAACGGACAACAATGGATGAAGTGCTGAGCTAAACGCTCGATGCCCAGAGTGTAGTTCTACACGCCAATTAAGGGAATGAGGGTAAGCAGGTGTACCGGGAGCGTCAAAGTACTCCTCGTCAGAGCTAGACGTCTGCAGCTGCTCTATCCCATCCACCTGCCAGTCTGGAAGATCTGCCGATCAGAGCGCGACATTCAGCGACAGCCAATAGAAACCAAGCAATGAACGACAGCCTATTATACAATGGACTCGGACAACTTGTCAAAGGGTGTGCAGCAGCAGTAGCGCGACAATATGTGAGGCAGTAAATATTGGAACCAATGCCTGCCTGACAGAAGCAAACGCACAGCGTCTGAATAAAACTGCAGCGCAATGCAGCGCAATGCTTTAACCGGTATACATGTAGTAATGGGCATCATTCGTGCGTCTGAGTATTGATGAATTAGCAATTGTCCTGACCGTTTAATAATGGATTGTATGCAGCGTCCTTGTGATGACTTCGGTCATGCTACGGTTTAAAAATTGTTCGAAAACTATTATTATTATTATTACTAATGACTCCATACACGGCAGTCCAAGAAATAGCGACACACGGGTAATATACTTGAGACACACATTAGCGCACTACTAACCGGTGAGGCGTGACCGCGCCGATGTGTACGACAGTCGGCTGTACGACGACCGGCTGCTCAACACGACGGAGGTCATGGACCCGGCGACCTTTGAGCCCCCGGTCGGACCTGTGCCCCCCCCTGCCTGACCTGCCCCCCCCCCTGCCTGACCTGCCCCCCCTGCCTGCCCCCCAAGCCTCGGCACCCCCAGGTCTGACCCTGCGCCAAGATCTGCGCCACAGAGGGCACTCAACAGTCAGCAATGACTTGCAGTTAGTCACAAAAGTACCTATATTTGAAAACACAACAACTTAACAGAATACAAGTACTCAACTAATGAATGAAAGTATTTAAATACCAAGATAAATGTACTTCAAAACTTACTACGTAATATATATTCATTAACAACTAATAACAAAACTAATCGAGACGATTCCTCAGAGCGCCGTTACAAGTACAGGGACAAATCTAGGGCGATTTGCAATCCATAGTAGATAGGATAATTAAGTCGGAAGAATCCATAGTGACAAACAAAATGTTATCAGACTACAGCACCACAAAACTCCTGCACATTATCAAATTGTATCTGCATGCACAGTTGGTCAGTGAGTCTCTACCTGTGAGCGTGGCCACAGAGTCACTGGGCCGAGGCCTTCCCGCCCCCTCCCCCGCCCCCTCCCCCGCCCCCTCGTCCTCGTTCCCCAGGGCGGCCATCTTGTCCTTGAGCGCACGCTGTGTCTCAGCCTCCAGTTGACGTATGTCGGCCATGCTGAGTCCGTGGTACTCATCCTGCCAGCACCACGCCTGTCTGTGCGCGCGCAGCATCGTCTTGCGCAGACCTGCAGCATAGCACCACGCTACACATAGCACCGTGCTACACATAGCACCGCGCTACACAAAGCACCGCGCTAGATATAGAACTGCGCTAGATGCAGCATGGCGCTAGATATATAGCACCGCGCTAGATATAGCACTGCGCAAAACACAGCAGCTCGCTAGACATAGCACTGTGCAAGACACTGCACCGCACTGGACATAGCACTGTGCTAGACAACTACTGTCGTCTAAAGCAAACCTAGCACCATTGCACCCTGCTACACAGCTAGTATCGTCTTGGCAGTGCATCAACAAGCACGGCTATAACACGCAATAGCAGCCCTCACCGGCAGCCCACTTCACTGACAACAAACTCCATGCCAACAAGCGCCACACACACCATCCACTTCTCACACTCCTTTTGCCAAATGTCACCAGTCATCTGATTGAGTTATTTGAACCTGCTTCAACACAAGAAGGATGAAGTAAGCTCTTTTTATCTGACTCACACACACACACATCAACCCTACACACACATGCACACACACGCACCCTCACACCTGTCTGGGTGTGTGTGTGTGGCTAATAGTGTATCAGCCACACACACACACACACACACGCACGCACCCAGACACACACACAGACACAGACCAATGTCGTGGATGAAGCCCTCAATGCGACTCTGCATGCCCCAGTAGCGGAACTCCACTCGACACAGCTTGTACGCACACATGATCCTCCTGCCTCCCCCCACCCCCCCCACCCCCCCCAAGCACGCCTGCCTGTACTCCTCCCTCCACCCGTCCGTCAGAGGCCCTCGCCCGGTGCGCTCTGAGTGGTAGACACGAGGATCCTCCTCCGCGCGGTACTCGCTCGATGAGATCTGGTCCTCGACAATGTCTATCACATCTGCAGTGTGATACATAAACATCTGTATCACGTCTGTGTGATACAAGCACGGAGATCTGGTCCGACACAATGACTATTACGTCCGTGTGATACAGACAAATCTATCACGTCTCTGTGATACAAACATTGTCTGGTCTGAATCAGAATATAACACACTGCTTATTACAATAACACCAAAACAATTTTTTTATTAAAACAAATTTTTTCTTCCCATACTAACCCCCCCGTCTCACACCCCCTTCCCCCCTCACCGACAGTGCGTGCGCGCAGCTCCTGCTTGGTGAGACAGAAGACATTGTCCTGCTCCCCCGCGTCATTGTGGTAGACGGTCTCTATCTCGAGCGAGAACTTCTCCACAAAGGGACAGCGGTAGAGGGTCTTGGTGTACGGGTACGCGTTCCACGCCTTCTCCTCCACGATCAGCGCCGACTTGGGCAGAATCGAACGAAACCACCCTACACCAGTCATATATGACCTCAGAACAGGATGGACCAACCACCCTACACCAATGATACAGGGCCTGACAGGATGGACTGAAACCACCTTACCAATGAAACGAGGTCCAACTACAGGATGGACCGAAACCAGTCTACCAATGATACATGGCCGGACTACACGATGAACCCGCAATCAGCCTAGTAGTGATACAATGTCGTTATAGGACTACAGGATGGACCCAAACCAGCCGACAGCCTCTGCACAGTCTCAGCAAAAGTTAAATTTACAGTTGGCTCAAGTTCTGAAAGTAGAATGTACAAGATTAACCGCCATCTGATCTGCCTAGCACTATGGACTGACTGACTGCAATGTTTAAAGATGATTTATTGCATTTTATAGCAAAATGAGCACAAACGGCTCACTATCATTGAGGATAAATCAAAGGCCTTGCAATGATAGAGTTTAGTCTGGCCGGCTACAAGCGTGGCAGTTAGAGAGCTCGTCTTGCTTGGTAGTCTGTTAGTCAACTGTCAACCTGTCAGGTCAATTAGCGCTCACTTAGTGAGCTCGTCTGTTTGTCAGCGAGTCAGCAAAATTAGCGCTCGGCAGATACTACACATAGCATCAGCGCCTGTTAGCCGCAGCACCCAGGCGCTGCAGTACAAAGAGCACTGTTGAGACAATGCATCAATGTGTGTGTGTGTGTGGTGTGTGCATACAGAGCGGACATGTGAATCGATAGAGGGCCTGGGAACTGAGAGGAGCCTAGCCGCAGACTACACTCTCACGCTGCACAGACCGGCCAGACCATGAACACTGCCATGTGTGTGGGTCACCTTAAACCACTGTAGACCCAAAACAACCAATGAAGTGGTAAATTGCTATATAGCCTACAGGTTAATATGTCTGTAATTCAATAAGCAACCACTGCACACATATATGGCATGTCAAACTTGAACGTTAGGCTCTTGCAATATGAACATTAAAAAAGAGAACAGGCAATATTTATGTTAACATGTGACATTATTCGATTCTGAATAAACTAAAGCAATGTGCGGGTAACATACCGTACACAAACAATAGAACGCTATTGTAGCAATCTTTCAACACCAAGCGGTGCTAATTCATATCAAAGCTAATGTAAATATTTTGTAGCTCAATGAATCAACGAGCTCGAGCATATGTTACATATAAAGTACACATCGGCGCACCAGGAAGGTGGCTGCCGATGTGGTACACCTTCTGCGTGTACTGCCCTCCGCTCCCCCCAGGACCCCCGCTGCCCCCCGGGCTCCCACCACTCTCAGGGACCCCGCCGCCCCCAGAGCCCTCCCCACCTCCTGGGCTGCCGCTGTAGGGCTCATTGACGAGAATCTCCACCCCACTCTCTGAACCACTGCTCTCCTCTCGACTCTTCTTCTGCACGGGGGTACACGCAGCAACTCTATGATCCCACAATGCACTACGACATCCTTGATCCCACAATGCAGTGCGACACACCAGGCAGCGTCACCACGCGGTTTGTGTGTTAAAAAAGAAACGTCGACTAGCGACAGCACTCACGCTATAGACGACAGACCTGCGTCACGGCTACAATGTTAATTGTTATATAAATATGATCTTTATGATCTTTATGATCTTTAACTAAATATGATCCTCAACTAAATATGATCCTCAACTAAATATGATCCTCAACCAAATATGATCCTCAACCAAATATGATCCTCAACCAAATATGATCCTCAACTAAATACGATCTTAAACGAAATATGATCCTCAAGTAACTAATAAACATGTCTAATTCTAATTGTTCAATTGAATTTATCGATATAATCACCCATTATTCGATGTCCACACCATATCCGGAAAAAAATGATAGCACTTTAAACTTGTCATAACTCGGTCAAAAGTTATCAGATTGGTCTGAAATTTTTAGTTAAATGTCATCACGTTCATTTTTATGAATTACAAACATTTTGAAAAATTTTTCATAAAAACTGAGCAAGAAACAAGTCTGTCAACAAACACGGGTGGTTGGAAGTTGGGTCTGCTTAACCCACTGTGGGTCGGGTCAAGAAAAAATTTCAGCATGCTGACCTGGGACAGAGTGGATGGGGTCAAATTCATGACAGGTCGGGTCAGGTCATGAAAAATGAACCAATGGATCCTGGATATAGCAAGAGTCCGGTCTGCTACATGGAATGTGAGCGTATGGAATGTGAGTAGTAAACTATCAGCCGTGTGGATAGATATACAACCTCCCGGTCCCTCCCTCCTCCCGTACAGCGCCCTCCCCCCCCCCCCCCCCCCCCCCCCCCCGGGGCCCCGCCCACCACCCCGCTCAGCGCTCTAGCATACAAAGGCTGTGAAGAGAGAGAGAGGGTGAGTGGTGGGGGGGAGGGTGAAAGGGGGGTTATGGGCCGAGCGAGTATAGAGTGGCTTAGAGATTGATTAAAGGTAGGCCTACTTAACCAGACACCTTCAAGCTCAGCTGTAGTACAATGAACAGGCCACATGCAGACCGACATGTGCACCAGGTCCTCAGGCACAATCGCTGTCCCAAAGCGATACCCTTTCTAAACACCCTCAGCATCAACATTAGAACCTTTGAGACTTATGATTATAATTCAACCAGCTCCATTATGTTCAACTGTACCAGCGGCACATCGTGCATATAGAGTACAAACCTGGATCATGTAGAGTACAAACCTGGATCATGTAGAGTACAAACCTGGATCATGTAGAGTACAAACCTGGATCATGTAGAGTACAAA